>JXSR01S013136.1:145381-155723 GCA_000969725.1 Ophiothrix spiculata
ACAAACGGTTATGAGTACGATTTTATAATTTGCCAAAACTCGTCACCCAAAGCTCCGATTTGCATGATTTTGGTATCATTGAAAAGGGAATTACATGAGCTTTACCACCATATGAAAATCTCCATATTTTGGTTTTGACCCAACTGGACCCTTTTGCCGCGACGGTACACATATAATGAATAATTAATAGATCTTTTAATTTAAATGTAAAGTTTGATTTTCGTACATTCTGTTTTAGTCACATTTTTAACCCAAATAAAAGACAGTACTGATTACAATGTGGTTCATAAGAACACAAAATAGTTGTTTATTAGTCAGGAGCATAGCATAGGTTGACGTTAAAATTCTCATTAAAGGAGCCTGGTCCGATTGCCTCAACTTTTTTTCAAACTTTTTGAGATTTTGGTACCAAAATGTTGCTTATATTTTTCTCACAACCCATGTGAAATTTTACGGCTGAGTTATGTTCGGTTTTGGAAATATATATGAAAACGTGTCTAATTATGGT
The DNA here is from genome assembly GCA_000969725.1 of Ophiothrix spiculata. Lineage (NCBI taxonomy): Eukaryota > Metazoa > Echinodermata > Ophiuroidea > Amphilepidida > Ophiotrichidae > Ophiothrix > Ophiothrix spiculata. The sequence continues at coordinate 145,890 of JXSR01S013136.1, forward strand.
AACCATAATTAATTTTACATAGTAACATATAGGCGGCTCTGAAATACAAATTTGCCCATAAAATCAAAACGGTCCGATTCAGCTGAAATTTGGACTGCTTGAGTGGTCATCTTTCATATGACATTCAAAACTAAAATTTGAAAAATCGGACCAAGCTCCTTAAACATTGGGTATGACAGATCCCTAGGTTTGAAAGCAGAGGGAAACTCCCCTTTTTAATTCCTCTTTTCCAAATAAATAGTGTTGATCTTAAATGAAAGTAGTAAAAACAAATCAGTCTATCCTTTAAAATTAACCTCGCTAAAAGATACTCCTGAAAAATTAAACGCATCTCCAAAATTTGTAAAAATACACCATTTAATCAAATGACATCAATTTATTTAAGTAAAAAGCTTCTAGCAGAGTCAATGTTATGATTGCACCTTCCAATTTTCCATTTGCGATCATTTTACAGCATTTAAGATTCCAGGCCATAGTGGTCACCTGGTAGTGTTGATTTCACAAAAAATCTAATAGAAACATAATTTCTACGCTATCATATTGCAAGATATCATTACATCTTCCGTACAAAACGAGGCCAGGTAAAACCGGCCTACTTCTTATGCGCACTGTATCACTTGAGTTAGATGCCCATTATAGAGTTCTCTATATCATTGCTCAAGCGTTTGTTTTTATTTCAACAAACGTTGCCTCGGAGAAACAAAATAATTTGATTGTCTATTAATAATTAGGCAAACAACTTCAGGGAGTGATTGATTTCTTCTCGGCAGGAAAAACGGATGGATTTCTATAAATGAATTGGCTAGAAGTTGAAACTGATATGAAAATGGAAGGTTAGGAGGAGTAAAAAAGGCACTTGACTCCCTAATATTTCTGGACATCTAAGAGAAACTGTCATTGGTTGGTGATACATAGTACTTATTTGTGCGACCAATCAGAATAAACTTTGAAAAGAGTTGCATCAACAAATTTAAAAGCACATCTGTGATTGGTCCAAGAACAGTAGTAATTTTCATGGGGAAAAAGTGTGATTTGTGGAGGAAACTAAAACCTAACTGGGTCAATAACTGGGCGGTGTGAAAAAGGAAAGGTTTCAATTCATACCTTTGAGCTATGCTTGATAGTTTGACTTTGATATTCAAACACTAAATAAATGAGTAGTTTGTAAGAACGCATTTGCTTGAAGCATAAAATTGATGAAAGGTATTTAAAGTAGGACTTTCACAGCTTCTTATTATAATGTTGCCATTTTGAATTAAAATGGGAAAGAAGATTTCGTTCTATATTGAGGGAAAAAATACTATCATATTTATCAGGAGAAAGATTATGTTTATTTGAAAAGTATCATGGGGAAAAGAGGCTACATTGTACACTATGAAGGGTTTAACAAATTTGAATGAAAATCAAAGGGATCCTTTAAAATCATTAAAGCAAAATAAAATCACATTCTCCAAACAGGTAAAACATCTATTACAGGCCTTCTCAAATAGCGGCCGGCCCGCGAACTACTTTTATTTTGCCCTTCAATCGCCTCTAGAATACAAAAATATATAGGAAAAGCATTGTGAAAGGTCTTAATTTGGCCTTCCAAGATGTATTTTTGAACTGGCGTTTGTCCTCAATGGCCCGCCAACAAATTTAATTGAGAACGCCTGATCAATTACAACCCAATCCTTTATCCAACCAAATCAACCCTGGTTTCCAATAGAGCAATGTCTTGGCTATTTACCTGATATCCAAGGCGATAGTAATTGACATTGAGTATCTTGATAGCAACATCCCCATCATCTGGACGGAATGTATCCTGGGCACGGATGGTAATTGAGGATCCTCCACGGCCAATCACATCCATGTATTTATACCTCCTTGCTAGCAAAGGCACTGAAATAACACGGATGAAAATAAATTCAGATTTGATATTTTACATAGTTATCAAATATCTCAATATAAATATCACAATAAGCATACAATAAGATGGCAAGAAGAAATTACCTTTAAGACCAGTCAGATGGCAATGTCCATTTGTTCGAAAATAAAATGAACATTTAAAATATAGAACATAAAAGGCCAAAAATAATAGTTTGCTCAAACCTCACAATGAGACTCAAAAGCCAATGTAAAACACATTTTCCCCACTTAGCAATTAATGCTGTGTAATCCACAATGATTTGAACCATGCGACAAGTTTTAGGATTTTTTTATGATGTGGAACTTTTCTTATAACTGAAAAGTGTAACATATTTTTAAAAAGCCTGATTGATATATTGGGGAGAAATGTCACACATACACTTTTTTCTTGAAAATGCACACAAACAGGTCTATCAATGTTAGTTAGAACTACATTAGTGATCAAAATTTAAGGCTATCTTTACATTTTCAATGGACAATTCAAAAATACATGGCATATCCCTTAAAAGAGACACATTGGGTATTTCAGCTAAATTATTATTTTAGCTCAAAATCATTTCTTTTTAAAGCTTGTACTGCTTTGTCCATTTGAGCTGAATTGTTGGGAATTCCCCTCTACAAGACATGAAAGAAAATTATTGATATATTTTGGATTTCCCATCTTATCGGTAAACATTTGGGGGAATCCCTTGCCTTTGTTCTAAATAGGCATGCAATTGATTTACTATGAAATACATGTAGCTCAATACACCAAACCAACAGCTATACAGGTGCAAAAGCACCTGTTAGCCTTTTATTGAGAAAGCATTTAAAAGCCTCTTCAGTTTGCAAGCATTCAAGTGTGAGCTTTACTTAAAGCAATACTATAAAGTGTTAAAAATGAAGCGCCCCCTGTCACCCATGACTTTTGATTTTTTGGGCTTATTCGGTTTGTTTTTGATAGATATGAATACCCTCCAATCGATTTGGCTCAAAGATGCTTACTTTTTCTGTTATGGCCATTTGTTGAATTAAATTTGGGATCCCAAATTCAATTCCACAATGTATTATTATAGGAAAGCATGCATGTGCTTTGTATCCATTTTTTGATGTCAAAACAAGTTTTTTTCACAAAATACACTTGTAAACGCTTTAAGATAGTCACATTCCTCAGTTTTATGCTGTTTTTACTATAAACCATTTTTGATCAAAATCTTATAATATTGCTTTAAGCTAGTTTTAGAGTGTCTGTCGTGGTGGTCGTACGACCAGCGTAACGTCAACAAATTTTAGTGTGCAAACTCGACCTTGTCGCATCTGGAAATTTTTGCAACAAGCAAGACAAGTCGATATCGATGATGGTTGCAACGACACTTTATTTTTGAGTTGGAATAAATTTAACTCTCCTTGCAACAGACCATCGCAGCAATATGCAAATATGTCATGCCGCAACGACAGTACTCTGAAACCACCTTTACTCCTTTATACCGTTCATTCAAATCAATTACAAATGGAATAAATTGACCTTTATTTTTAAATACATGAGGAAGATTGATACTAAAACAATAAGCAGGTTTAGAATTACTTAAAACTACCCCTTGAAGTTGATGGAAGACAAAAAATGTTATGATACATGCAGCCTACACCCAAATACTGGACCACTGGTGATGCTTTACAACTACCCACCCTTAAGGAGGAAAGTGGCTCTGACAGTCCCTGCATCAACTCTTTGCTTAGACATAGGTGATTTATCATTACTTGCTCATGAAGGATGTACAAGCTCACTTTACAAGCCCAGCACAATCCGAATCCAAAAGAAAAGTTTCAGCAAACAGTTTGAAGACATATGCAAGGTCTTTAATTAAATTTTCTTCACCTGCTTTTACTAGCATGTTACAACAGAAATAACAGAAACCAATTTTAATGACATTCTGCAGTCTTCAGAGGGGAAACGATGGCAGCATGCTGCAGTACATAGCCTGTGATTAATTTAATGTCATGCAGCATTGGTAATCTTCTGGTCCCTATCCAGTGCAGTACTTGTCCTATTTTCATGACTCAGTTAGCGTACCAAATCAAGTTCTCATACAATTCATCATACTTAATATAAGTTAAGGAAGGCAATAAAAAAAGAAGTTCTGTTTTACAACAACATGACCTTGAGAATCTTGCCCGCCAGTTAATTGTTTAATTTCCTAAATATATGTGTGTTTTTTCCACTTAGTTTATCAATTTTAAACAAAAGAAAATAAAAATTCCAATTTGCAACACAAAAAACACATATGATACAAATTTATGTCGGATTTTGACTTACAAAATTTTAGTCAGCCAGGCCCATCAAACATTATTTCTTATTTTGCATGATGCTAATTATCACCAAATGGTTACCCAAAATTACAACCCTAAATCAAAATGCTTTCAAAGCTCCTGGAGAAAAACGTGTCTTCAATTTTCATTTAGAATTGCGATAATTTCGGGTTCAATTACGCAGCTGGTTGGTGACATTGATGAATAAACTTGTAAAATGACTCAATATATCCAAAGAGACTGGTTAGTTCAAAATTGGGGGTTTGATGGATCCTTGGAGGTCACTACTAAGCTTTAATTATGTTTAATGCCAAGAGATACTTTCTAAGCAGAGATGAAATTCAGATGAAAACTATATAAAAGGGGCTTTGTGGTGCACTAATTAATCATGACAAACTGCATCACAAGTCAGTTCGGCGGAACTCACAATTCGGATACGTATCCGAATTCGGATACTCCGTATCACTATTCTGATACCCGTATCCGAATTTGGATTAAAAACAGCTGAAACGGAATATCAGCTGAAATTAATATTCAGCTTCGCCACGCACCATACCGGTATGTAAAATAGTCAATAACATTATCATCATTTGTCATCTAAATTCTCACTGGAATTGCACAGATGGAAATGACATGTCCACAGATAGATTTATCATATATGCAAGAAAGATGTTCTACATGTACTTGTCAGCTTGCGCTATCAATTTGTTTCCTGCGCCACGACAGGCGTATCATAATTCAGATACCCCTCCATATCCGAATTCGGATAAGGGTATCACAATATAGATACAAAATGTACGTGGGTCTCCGAATTCGGATACGTATCCGAATTGTGAGTTCCGCCGAACTGAAGTGTGGCAGTCAAACAATATAGATACATTTAACAAAGCATTAAAAAAAAATAAGAACAGGAGCTACTAGTACTTAGTATTGATCACATCTGACTGAAGTACAAAAGGTATAATTCAATTTTCCTAAATTTGGAAAAGTGCCACCTTGCATGTGCCTCTTGAATTTGCGCATCTAAAAAGCTGTTTCTTTAAAAAAAGGTACTCAGGTCTTTCTCTTGCATCTAAACCTGCTAGATTCTTTCATTATAGCCTACACCATCCGAGTTATGGGATGCTGAAAACAAAAGCACTGATTATTACTCCACATGTAATCAAATGGTAGCTGTCTCACTCCTTGAAACTTGAACTTGAACTTAAAACTTGATTCTCGGTTTAGCGTAACATTTTTAAGTGCATAATGAGGCAATTTTTCATTACTCATTATTCATTTTAAGTTGACAATTTTCATTTACTGCCAAAATAAACAATTTCTGCATGTACTTTAGAAGACGCTTATCCGCATCAGACAGGTATTTTACTTCTTTTGTATAGAAACAAACATTTGTCTACTAATCCTAGCATCAATCACTATACAGATCCACTGGCAGCACCTTAAATCATTACAAATTGAGGGGAAAGACAAAATTATTGTCGATAATGAATTTATTTTTAGATTCTTGATCCCAAACGTGGCGGGAATTTCTTAACTCCAGTGGGTGGCGGTAAACCGTGAATCACGTTTCAGGGCCTAATGAAATGGAATCAGGAAAAATTGGGGGATGTAAATGGTGCTTCACTGAGAAATTGACAACTAGACAAAATATGACCAGGGTTTTCACATTGCAGAATATACAGTATTACATTCAGAGCAAGACAGACAAACAATCAACAAATTATTTTAAACAGAATGATGATGAATGTATTTCGTTACTCCAGGGCAAGCCTTATGTCGGGTTTGTTATGAGGTCATTTGACTCATGTTTGAAAATAATGTTCACTTCCTAATTAAGCCCCACCTCTTATAAACTCATAAACATGTGCACACTTACTTGTTTCTTTGGGACAGAATACTCCATTTTCATCAGTAAATTCTTTTGTTTCTAAGTAAAAGAAATGAAAGAATAAACAAAATGTGTTGTGACTGCATGTCCATTATATTGTAAATAAATGTTGGGACTTTCATAGTAATATGGGGGAGGAAAAATACATTTTGCATAAAAAAACAGGAGGCATAGGACGCGATTTCTTGATTTAGGGACAAGGGATTTCTAAAACACAAATTTAGGATACATTTTACATGTATTTCTATTGGGTCAAGTATTTAAGAAAATATTACAAAAATCATATTGCAATTACAAAAGTGTTCTTATAGTAACAAACATAATTATGTTATTCTAAATCCGCTGGGGTTCATGCGTGAGCCCCACTGTTTATAGATTTTATCATATTTTTTTACCGATTACGAATATAATTTTAGTGACCAACCCAGAAGTTGTATTTTTCCATGAGTTTTCCAACGGCACGCCAGAGGTGGTGTTGGAGGTGATGCAGCCGGGGATCGACTACGATACCGTACGGCAACCAGTAATAGGTTGCCCCGGCCACCCTCCTCTGTAAAAAACTAACTTTCTTGTGAAGTTAATATGAACATTACCTGGCCAGACCTATGGCCGGTGAGGGAATTGCTTAAAAATAAGAAATAATAGAGAAATAGGTTGGTAATTTGATGTCTTTATCTTGCTGAATCCTTTACGCTCTCATTTCTAGTATGCTGTTACTTCTCCGTTACAAATTTGTATTCTTCAATTTTATCATCATCAATCATCATACTCAGCTTTGGCACCACTAAGGCTTGAACTTACTGTTTCAAATAAATTTCGGACATGAACGGAACACCGAGAAGTACGCAGCACCGTTTCCAATCAGTTATCCACAGTGCCGCGACATCGCATGTGCCTGTAAACTGTTCTGTACTCGCGTAAAATGCACACGCAATGGTGTTACGCACTGCTCAAAATGTTGGTGTCCGAGAATTATTTAAAACAACATTAGTACCTTCTGCACTGTGAGCAAGCACCTTTTACTAATACTATTTTTTTTTAAATGTATCTCTAATTAGCCCTAACCCTACTGGACAATACAATGACAATACAATAACATTTCTAAGCATACAGCCTTGTATCATGAACTGCATGGTGTATGATTACAAGCACACTCCTTGCAGGTTCAAGTTCATGCATGACTCACACACAAACCTTATAGGTTTTGCCCGTTTTTCCATGTTGTGTAGTATTCTATGCACTTTCGTGTGCCAGAGTTAGGGTTAAAGGACAAAATCTAAAGTTCTCAAGGTACCACACTTACTCTCACTTTATGTCCCACAGCAAAAAGAACTTTCCAGGAGACTTCCAGGAGACCTCCTGATACCTAATTTGCATGCGAAAAATCCACCCGTAGGTCGCCTGGACACTTTTTAGGCAATTCTAAGTAGTCTCCAGGAGTGTCCAGCAAATCCTGGATCACTAATGTTCCTGGGAGACTTCCAGGAGGTCTCCTGGAGGGCTCCTGGAAAGCTGCTGTATTTTGCTATGGGGTAGAGTGATTATGATTTGACTTACCGCTGTCCAAGGCTGGTTGTTGCCTGGTAACCTGGGTATACAGACCCTGTAATCCTGCAGTAGCGTAGGGTACAACACTAATAACTGACGGATCCAGCCAACTGCAACCATCTCTCTGGTCCCTAGAATGAAACATTACAAGCAAATTAAAAAGGCGTCAGGAGTGAAAAATTTTATCCTACCAGCCCGAAGTGAAAAATTTTAACACAAAACGTTTTATGTACGGTATTGAAGATTATTTGAAAAATGGCCTGTTTCACAGTAATTGGCAACTTCATGAGTTATCACTTGAAACCTGTAGGATTTCTTACAGGAAGAAGATACAGAATCACCTCATGTGTTTTACTTACATCTCTACTACGCCTACCTCCCATACCTAAACCAATTTATTTGTGCTTATTTTTTAGGAGGCAAACCCACACAAAATTGTCAAAATTTGATTGATATGGCATCAACCAAAAATAATGTCATTTTGGTTTCAGCTACCATATTTGCTATGTTGAGTCTTGTCCATTGTTACTTTTGAGTTCTGTTAGACTACCAGTGACACTTTATTACCATGTGGAAAAAAAGTGTAACAGAGTGCTCAAAAAATTTATATGGAGCAGTAAAAATAAAGTATTGGACGTGACATTTTCCGTTCACATTGAATAGCATTTTATTCAAATACACTGACACTACTACATGTATGGTGGATATCTGTGGCATTTTATGGTATCATTTGCAAAGGCAAATTTATTTAAGGTGAACAATTTTCTCCAAGAAACAGCACTACTCAGTCTTTATAATACGTTAGTGCTTTCACACATGAACTATGGAATCACAGCATGGAGCAGTGTCGGTATATCAGCCAAAACAAGGATTCATATTTTGCAAAAACAGGTTTTGCGAGCAATAAGTCATAGTGAATTCAGATGCCATTCAAATCCACTCTTCATTAAATATAATCAACTGAAAATGGATGAGCTTTGTAAATTGAATATTGGAACATTTATGTATAAATACAGAAATAATATCTTACCATCAACTTTTAACCTAATGTTTATAACCAATGCAGATACTCATAACTATAATACTAGATTTGCCAATAACTTTAAATACCCTAATAATAAACTTGAATTTGGTAAGAAATCAATTTCTTATCGTAGAGTGGAAGTATGGAATAATATCTCTGATAGATTTTGCAATTTTATTTTTCAAGTTGCGTTCATCAGTGTCTAACAGGAGCTATGGGCATCAGTTCCGCTAACTAAAACAGTAATTGCAACAACTATTGGGACACTTTGAATTGGAAAAATCAAGAAGTTTTGTGTGCATTGTTTACATCATTTTGATGCCATCTTACTCTGTCAAGTGTGTTGAATTTGGCAGTCCACAATCGGAATTTGGCGATTTTGGGTACATGAAAGCTTCTGATTAGAATTCTTCTTGAACTGAGTGCTATTTGATAGTGATCACCAGGGCTTGACCTAAATAACTCTGCTCCATAAGTGACAAAAGATGGCAGCGTATACCGATTCCCCTATAAAAATTCCTTGATGTAAACAAATCTACGACTGGCAATAAGAATAAAAGTACCATTGCAGGGATGTAGCTACGGTGGGCGGTGGTGGGCGGCAGCAACCGGCACCCAGATTTAGAGCCCACCACTAAAGAGCAAATTAAGCTCTTCAGCCCAGCACTCAAGGATCAAAATATGCAAAACTGCATTGAATTTGGGTAAATTCAGGCAATATATGGTTAAATTGCAAATTTCACAAAATATTCCCACAAATACCACCCAGCACTAAAAATGTTCTAGCTACAACCCTGACCATTGAGTTTGATTTATGACTGCTTCGCAACGGATTAGCAGGAAAATCGGTGTACATTAATCAGAGCAAGATGCAATACACGGACTAGCGAGCCTATTTAAAAATTCTGGACAGCGTTCGACATAAGTGGTGTTGCATTGCAAAATGCAACACGTTTGGGCCGTTTGCGATCCAATTTCACAAGTGCATAGCAAAAAATGTGATGCAAAAATCCCATGTTTACTTTTCAAGTTTTGCATCATCAAAGACAAACCTTTGAAAATGTGTATTTGTCCAACAAATATCTAAACAAAAGTATGATAAAATGATGATTTTTATCTTCCTATCAATTTCATCTTTCATTTAAACTTCTGTTTTGCACAATCTGGTATTTCCAAC
>JXSR01S013141.1:34511-60210 GCA_000969725.1 Ophiothrix spiculata
GTTTCTGAAAATAATACTATTTACAAAAGAATTTATTTCTGTGGCAGTAGTTCACAAATGAAACTACTTTTTTTCTTTGCATTGCAAACTGATCACAGATTGTCATAAATTTTGTTTTGAAAAAAATTCCCTTCATCGTTACGAATGAGAGACTAATGTTTCTACTTCCCAAATATTATTGTGTTAATTTCTAGAAACACTGAATAGTCAGATTTCTCAGATTTTTCATTTATTGATTTAAGAATCCTCAATGGTAGAATTGGTGAAGACAAAAATGATGGAATTTTCACATGTGTAAGTGATCACGGTAATAGTGTAATTGATTATATATTAATGTCCTCTTGTTTAATTTCCCAAGTCAAGAACTTTGCTATCGATATTTTTGATCCATGTCTTTCTGATAAACATAAAACAATTTCTTCTATTTTGAAATCAACTATTATTTTGATCAATCTCAGGTTAATCAAAACATCCATACTAAGAAACCAGTTAAAAGTAATGTCAAGACCTCAAATTCTTTGAAAACCACATGGAATCCAAACAAATCTGAAAAATACAATCAAAGCTTTGATGAGTCACACATTAACTCTCTAAGGGAAAAACTTGAATCCTTTTCAATTTCAGATAGCAACCAGAATTCAATTGACAACCTTTGCAAAGAAATGTGTAATCTTCTGATTGAGCCAGCTTAAAAGATCGGAATTTGTAACCAAGTCCGGAATAAAAATAACCCTCAAACTCATAATTCAAATAATCCGTGGTTTAACAAAAAATGTAAGAAAATGCAACAAGAATATTTCAAAACCAAAAATAGAGCCTCTAAACATAAATCTGTTGAAAACTTAAATGCTATGAAAAACCTTTCCAAGAAATACAAAATACTTATTAAAAAATCTAAAAAAGAGTATTTCAAAATAATTTGGTTATTCAAAACCTCAGTGACAATGATACTGAAATGTGGCTTAGACTATATGTTTTAAGTATGCAGATGACACTATTATACTATCTGAGAATAGTAATGATTTGCAAAATGCCCTTAACTCTCTTGAGTCATACTGCTCCAATTGGGATTTAACTGTTAACACCAGCAAAACAAAGATTGTCATTTTTTCTAGAGGTAAAACTAGAAACAAACCCATCTTTTACTTCGGTAATGATATTGTGGAAACTTGTGATGATTATAATTATCTTGGCGTTACATTTAATTATAATGGTAGTTTCAAAAAGGCCATTAATAAACAAGTAAATCAAGCCAGACATGCAATGTATGCTTTGCTTACCAAGGCTACCAAGCTTCATTTACCAATTGATGTTACATGTGATCTTTTTGACAAAATAGTTCTCCCAATATTACTTTATGGATGTGAAATTTGGGGTTATGAAAAAACTGACCAAATTGAAGTCTTTTACCGAAACTTCCTAAGGAAAGTTCTCAAAATAGGTAAATTTACACCAAATTGCATTGTATATGGAGAAACGGGCAGATACGAGCTTAAGAACATTATCAACATCAGAATTGTTAGTTTTTGGAGTAAGATAGTCTCTGGTAAACAAAGCAAATTTTCATGCATTCTGTATTCTCTTGCTAAGAAACTCACTGAGGATTTATCTAACAACTTCTCCTCTAAGTGGATTTCCAATTTAAAAGACATTTTAAATCACACAGGATATGGTTTTTACTGGAATCTTCAGGAAAACTTTAACCCAAACAAGTTTAAAGAGATCATGAAATCTCGTATTTATGATATTGCTAACCAAAAATGGTGTTCTGATATTTATTCTAATAGTAGTTGTATTAATTATAGAATTTTCAAAAACTCTCTTGATTTTGAAAAGTATCTTGTAAAATTAGACTGTAATGACAGACTTTATCTTTGTAGATTTAGATGTTGTAACATTAAATTGCCAAGCAATCGTAGATTTGATATGCACGCAGATGGTCTTGACAAAATATGTTATCTTTGTAACTCAAATCTCCTTGGTGATGAGTATCATTATCTTTTTGAATGTAACAACTTTGCGATAGAAAGATCTCGGTTCTTGAAACCGTATTTCAGAATTCGACCAAACACATCTAAAATGTACGATTTATTTAATTCCAATAATACATAAATGTTATGTAATCTTGCCAAATTCACTAAGATTATTCAGGATTCTTTTCAATAATATTTACTAATGTGTGCTGTACTTGTCTTTATACAAAATGTATTATATTACTCCTGTATACACAATTAACTCAGATTATCTCACTTGTACATGTATAATTAATATTATTTTAAATGTTGTAGTTAGTGTGGCTCCATATCACGCCCTCATGTATTTTTATGACGCTCTCTCATACCCCGGAAGGGGTCGATAGAGATAATAAAAGTCCGTCGTTGCATGGACGTAACAGTAACAATTCATACTTCCCTGTCAAATGAAAGCTTATCAAATTTGCAACAATCTCTCGTTGGCTTTTAAAATTTAAGTGTTTCTAGACAATTTTATAGGTGTTTGAAAATATGCCTAAATTTAGGAACTAAAAAATCATTTTTCTTGATAATAAAACATTTTATTGCAAAAAGCCCACGAGAGAATTTAGCTATTTTAATCCTTTACCAGCCCCTAAAATTTGAATGTCATAGCACATTCCCTCTTGACATGAAAATTCAAAAACTCATGTGATCGCAGCCTGTAAAGTAATTGTTGGTCGAGGTTCGTAAGGTTTTGTAATGATTTTTTAGGGAATTTTCGAAAAATAAAGAAATTGGCCGAATATTATAAAACTTAATAGATGTTACCTTTGAAGGGTTTTCTTGAAATGGAAACAGGTTTTGGTTCCCATTCCCAAAAGCTATTCACTTTATAGCAAATTTTCTGACATGTGTAAATAGCCGTTAGAGCTACCTTAAAATCACCCCTTCAAAATTAGAGAATAAAAGATAAGATTTCTTGCTGCGGGGGCGTCCATTACTCAAAATACTGTAAAAGTCTATATTTTCGCGAGAAGATATTTTCGCGATTTTGCCTCTAACAGACATTTCGCGAGTTTTTATTTTCGCGTTTGAGGATTGATTCGTGAAATTCGCGAAAATAAAAACCTCGCTAAATTTTCTACTTTTACAGTAATGTACACACCCATCCATTATGAGACGATAGATGACAGGCAAAACAAGAGATATTATCTTTTATTCTCATTCTTATTCGGATTTTTACCGTTTTAAAGAAAATTAATGTGTTTTTACATTAAAAAATAGTGTGACATCAAATAATTAATTACTGACACCCTAGGGACCACCGCTGCCACCAAATTGTAACGGGCCAAACGTAACCCACCCCACTTACTCTACTGTAATAATCACGAAGCATACCAGCGCTTAATAAATTCCGAAATTTTTATGCAACCCAGCCGGGACTCGAACCCGGGACCTCTCGCATCCAAACCGAGCACGCTAATGCATAGACCAAAAGAGGACTTCCCCGTCAGGTCTATACACTGAACGAACCTATACATTCGTGACAAGATGACACGACTTTCCGAGTCAATAGGCCTACTGGGACTGTCACTGACCATGCTGACACTGAGCATTCACGTTTTGGCTTGCTGAAAGTCATGAATACTTGAAGTCATGAACTCCGCTTTTCTTAACTAGAAACTGAGAAAGCAGTGTCATTGGACATTGTAAAGAACATTCCCGATGTATCATTATACAAAACTGAGCAAGGTAAACAACTGTAAGTTCAATCCCGACATTACATTGCATTTCATCGGAAGGCCTGTGTTGAAGCTAGGCCTGCCGCCGGCGTCAGTCACCAGTGTTAAATTCAATGCACGAATCTTACCGTCTCGGCCTCTGGCTTGCCAATCGTGCCAATATTGATCATTTATTTGCAACACGAATTTCAGTTCAAAATATAACAAGATAATTTTAGTATTACAATAATTATGAGATATATGTTGTTCACCACAACATTTTGCTTAGCTTTCGGGATTTAACAGTGCATGCACATGTGTTTTACTTTTAGCTGAGTGAGAAGACCTGGGCCAGGCTGGGTCGATCGTCGAAAGAACTGAGTAAATTTTATGAAATTTACAGTATCGGCTCAAAATCGAGTGTGTCATACAGATGTTTTAACTTATTTTTTATGTCATAAATTAATTAACCTGTCTTTATAAGAATGTAAATTGCTAAAACAAGTCCCAAACGCAGCACTGTAAAAAAGTAGTTCCTATTTGTTGACATGTTTCAAACTTGACGCGCTGCCTGTCATCTATCGTGTCATAATAGACGGGCGGAGTTAGGGTAAGAACCAGTCAGATTGCTTCATTGAATTATAAGCCACACCCACTGAATAAGAAGTAATGGATCAAGCATGGAGTGGTCTTGGAGTGGTCTATTAATTCAGGGCCATGTCAAACTGGTGATGTAAACATTATAATGGGTCATTTCTTTCTGGCGTACGGTAGTTGTTCTACTGAATTTGTATAGTTCGGTCCCCACCTGATCCGAAGAACTGTCACTGCGATGATAATCTTGTTCAGAACAAGATTATCATCGCAGTGAATTGGATCGTGTTTTTTTTTTCAATCAAGTTTTGGCAGGCTATAGAATTCATAATTTCATAGCTAAATTTGTAGATTAGGACCCATTTAACAGGAAAATGCTTTAAACTGTTCTCCGATTTTAATACTTTTAAGTATTAAAAAAAGTGCTCTAAAGACTAAAAATTGATTTAAGTTAAGAGTATATGAATCCATATTTATGTACGGTACTGTATAGTATAGTATAGGAATTCCGTAATAGTAGGCCTAAATTAATGTTATTTTTACCTCTTCAAAGGCTTTCTTCAATCATTGCACCTTGTCAACCAAGTCGGGAACAACTGCTCAAATCTGTGGTGTGCTGGATTGAGCATGCATGCTCTCTATCAATGCAGCGGGTGGACCATGCTCCATTCAGCATAATTGGAAAATTGAGGGAGCATACGGGGTGCACAGGTCGAGAACGGTCATTGATATAACACAAAATACCAAATTTTTGATTCCTACAATGTATAGGCACATACATAGACTATTAGGCTTAATTTATGCCGTTTTGTTTTTCCAGCCTCAAGAAAATGGCTGCGCAACCACTGTGTTTTGTTAAGGGGTTTACAGACCTCTTGTTATCTACCGTCCACTAATGATGCTGGCAAAGTGAAAACAGACATTGAAGCAGTGCTTACCAATCAAGGTAATGTTTGACAAGTTAGTGTTTATTACTATCCAACAAATACCCTGTTCCCACTGGGCAAAAGTCGTAATCGATTTATGTCTTTTTTTAATGACGACTTGAAATTAATTCATCTTGTAGATGTTTACACTGCAGCGATTCCGAAGTAGATTCTGAAGTCGCTTTCAGAAAAATTAATTACGTGTTTATGCCCTCATACATCGCAGTCCATTTACATATCGCACAACTGCAACTGGCGCAGTGCGTGTCACTCGTGGCACGTTCAGTGGTATAATGGCGTGCGCTTGGTAGTGAGTTGATTTGAAATTTGTTGTTATTGCTAAGATACTGAACACGAAATCAATTACGACTTGCGTTTACACTGGTAAAAGTCATCTACCAATTACGACTTATTCAATTTCATTTGAAACATCGTTAAAAGGTGTACATAGGATCCGAATCATCCGATCACATTCTTATCCCCTTGAGATTGACTGGAAGTAGTACATTTTTTGATGTGAAAAACCCCCCATATTTATCTGATTATAATTTATCCAAAATTTCACCACCAAATTCTTTATAGTTTTGGAGATATGTCATAAAACATAAAATTAATTGATATACTATTTCTTACGTATTTTCATAACAGCCTCATCCCCAGAGTTGCGTACTTTTTTTTCCTCTGGAGAGTAAGCAAGAATTAACCTTAACCTAAGGGTTAATCCTCAAAATGCATTTCAGAAGCTAACACATGTTGAAATAGGAGCCTACTCAGTCTACACCTTTATTGAGTTTTTAAGTAGGCAGGACCATTTGGGAATGTGGATTTATTTTTCCACCCATATTTGTTCTCTTTTCAGGTTCTATGACACCAACTGCTGAAGGAAAACAGTCTCCTCCCCTAGAGGACCCATTACAACATCCAGACTTCTTCCAGGTCAAAGGTCTTGTCAGTCTGCGCAATCTTTTCAACAGTCGGGTTCATCTAGGACACAACGAAGGCCTAATGGATTTAAACATGACGAAGTATATCTATGGAGTGCGTCAAAAACAACATATCATCGATTTGGAACAGACCCACGTATTACTGCAAGATGCGTTGAATTTTGCCGCTCACGTAGCATTTAGGAAAGGTATTATTTTATTCGTAGGTAGTCTTCATCAACATGTGCATCTAATTGAGAAGACGGCAAAAGAGTGCGGGGAATACGCGCATACGAGGCAATGGAAAATCGGTACTTTTACAAATGTAGGGAAGCTTGTGCGACTTCCAGATCTGATGATTTTTATGCACACGTTGGACACGTCTTTTAGACAACATTTTGGTGTAAAAGAAGCAGCTATTATGAATATTCCTACTATCGGTGTTGTTGACACAAACTGTGATCCGAAACTGATTACGTATCCAATACCAGGGAACGATGATTCGCCAACAGCTTTGCAGTTATATTGTAGGCTGTTTAGCACCGCAGTAATGCGTGGAAAAGAGAAACGGAAAGAGTGGATAGAGAAAGGGTTCATAAAGGATTGACATAAGACTCGAAAGTGAATTTCAAAATTGAACTTGAAATTTCTGTCAGGAATATTTTTGTAATATACATTGTATAAAACAAATCGTCATGTGAGTGCAAGAAAATCGTATCTGCAATAGCTGCTGTTATGTATTTGATATTGCACACTATGGAATGTCTTACACTTCCCTGGAAGCTTCTCCCGATATTTCTCTGCACTAGCTAACTTTTTTCTAATATCTCGTGACCCTTGCCCTATTGAATATCCAAAGGTTCTTGCATTACCCGGGTACAGAGGGGAACTCCCACTTTGAAGTCCTCACTGGCTGAATGTGTTTCAACTTTCAAGTTCTGCCTTGCTGTTCTATTTTACTATGATTTTTATCAGAGTTTTAGTA
This sequence comes from Ophiothrix spiculata, assembly GCA_000969725.1. Classification (NCBI taxonomy): domain Eukaryota; kingdom Metazoa; phylum Echinodermata; class Ophiuroidea; order Amphilepidida; family Ophiotrichidae; genus Ophiothrix; species Ophiothrix spiculata. The sequence goes on from JXSR01S013141.1 coordinate 41,616, forward strand.
CAAATTTTTATAGGCCTAATTACAGATCTGCGAGTCAGCGATTTAAAAAAATTAAAAAAACGGAAGTAGCTTCAACTTGACAAAAATTGCCTAAAATATAGCATTAAACACTGTGAAAAACGTTTCAGTTATTAACTTTCCAGGGCGGTGTAGTCCAGTCTAGAGTCAGTGGAACTTGAAATTGTTCTTCAAGAGCCACTGACATATGGAAGAGAAAATTTGAAATTTTTGTAACAAGGTGTAAACATGGTAAAGTAAATGTAGCATATGGCAGCCATTGCTGATACAACATTCTTGCACTCACATGACAAAACATTTCCTGTTCTTTTTGGAGGAATAGTGCAAATATCCGCCCTCAGCGACTGAAGACCATAATTCTTCTTTTGCCCAACGGTCTCAGTCTGAGGCAAGAAAAGGCTCATGGTCGGCACTGGGCAGTCACCTTTGGAACTTGACTGGATGCCGGCTTATTTTACTGTGTGAAAAGTTTCAAGACCATTTATTTGAACTAAATAGCGATATGTATCTTTATACTACCAACTTTTCTCATCAAAACATGACTGGCTTAAGCTTACTTGTTGATATTAGGCCTTAAATATTGAAAATAGTAAAAAATAAAAACACGCCAAATAAGAGCCAAAATTGCAAAGATATCTTCTCATGAAAATATTCACTTTTAGTCTTTTATAGCATGTTTTGACAGTTCCTTACACTCGGTCAATACTTCTTCAGAAATGCGATGATCAAACCTTCACTCTGACAACATACAGTGGTAATGTCCTTCCAGGAGATGTCCAAAGTGGATCAAAGAGGGGCCCTATTCTTTGCAAGGAGTAACACAAGGTCCTGTCACATTTGTGAATCCATTTGGATCAGAAAGACAGCCCCCAACACCATATATACAGGTGGGGTTCACTTTCTCAGTCAAATCTATCATCCTCTTTAAACATCTCTTGGAAGGACGCTACCCACTGTACGTCGTCATTGAGAATTTGTATCATCCCATTTTTGAAGTACACTTTAGAACTGAGCTTACAAAACCTGTACTATAACTGTCAAAATGCTAGTCAACACATTTGCTTTGAAGAAGCAATCTTGATAATTTTTATGACAAACATTTTCAAAGAAGTTAGAGGTGCACCATTGGATTTCCAGAGAGGACAGGCACTAGGAAGTTGAGTTTAGGTTGTTGTTTTTGTGCTCCATTCAGGAGCTATTTTGCTATATTACCCAATTTTTACCCTTCCATTGGGGGTGGGGGTGGGGGTTCTTCTGCCTTTGGAGGGAAAATCTCCCCCCCCACAAAAAAAACAAAAACTACCTACCCCCTGGAAATCTAATGGTATGCCCTTTAAAGCCCACATTAAATACAATAGCCATTATTTGTAGTTCATATAATATATATATAGCATTTTATTTACATATTGACAGCATCATTATTAACATGGCATGATAATTACACAAAAACAATTACAGATAATGCAGCAGAATTCAAACAAAAATCAGTTATTGTGACAAAAAGAAAAACTCCTGAAACCAATCAACACCTGTCGTTATGTCACAGAACCTTTTTTTTTCAGTGTTTTGGATACCATATATGTGATGACTCACCCCGAAAAGGAGGACTTTGCGACAAAACACTTTTCAAGATACAGGTGAAAATAGGCAGCTAAAAATAAAGAAATAAGAATTTTCAGCAGATTTTCTGTTGTAAACTTTGATTGCCTAGCTAGATGTTTTGTACATCATATCAAAAAACTACAGGGGTAATATTTTTTGTTTGTTTTCTAGCTCTTCTCAAACCTAGCTATGTGTAAAATCCCTATACCTACAACATAGACAACAATTTTATGCGAAATTTACAGGAATAGATAAAACGTTGTAAAATCATTGCCTGTGTTGTAGGTATAGGCATTTTGCACATAGCTAGGTTTGAGAAGAGCTGGAAAACAAACAAAAAATATTACCCCTGTAGTTTTTTGATATGATGTACAAAACATCCCAGGGAATATTTTCAAACGAAAAAATTCTCGTATGGTTTTGTTCCACAAGGTCAAATTCAAGGTCAAATTAAATATTTCAAGGTCATTATGCTTTAACCTTCTCCTGTATGAAAAATTATGGCAAATTTGGATTGCTTGTGCCGTTAGCTTTTTAAAGACACCAATTTCAACTAATTTGGTTCAGCGGTTACGGAGATATGGTCATTTTCGTATTTACGTGCGCGTTCATTTTTGCGAAAATCTGCAAAATTAGACGAGTCATAACGTGAAAACTGTACGTCCGATTGCGCTCATTTTTGAAATTTTGGCTTTTCAAGTTATTTTAAAATCACCCTGCAAACCAAATTTGAGCTAATTTGAATGAGGTGAGGTGTAATGCATTGGGTGAATTGACACGGAATGACCCCAATAGATGTTACTGGATATGCAAACATGGTTTGTGCATGAAATAAAAAGCATGCACTGTCTATGCGTCAAGTGAAGAATCACCCAATCTGCCAAGCTATCCATTTCCGAACTTATCCTGTGGTAAATAACGCTGGTCCATGAGTGACAACAAGGTGACGGTGAGCACCCATTCTTGATTTTCATTTCTTTGGCATCAAAGCAATACTATAAGATTTTGCTGAAAATTTGTTTTGAGTAAAAACAGTCCAAAATGAAGGGATTTGACTATCTAAACATGTTTTCAAGAGTATTTTCATTCAACAAATGGCTATACCTGAATAAGGTAGGCATATTTAAGCCAAATCATTTAGAGGGTATTAATATCTACCAAAAAAAACCACTCAAACAAACCCAATAAGCTATAAAAAAAAATCAAAAGCCATGGTGATAGGTGGCATTTCATTTTAATACTTTATAGTATTGCTTTAAGTTTTTCTGTCGTCACATGCCTCATGCAAACCAGCATAAGCAACAAGTGTCTGCTACAAAAAAAGGTATGGATGATACTATAGCTTGATATTATAATTAAGCACCAACATGGAATGTATTCATATGATCCAAGTACTCTGGCTTATTGTTCTTGAAATAAAAAGTAAACAATGAAAGTTAAATTTGGTGTTTTGTTTGTACCATCTTAAACATTACCTCCCTCACTGCATGCCATTCCCCCTTGAAAAATTAAATTAAAAAATATGAGGAGTACAAAATCAAGAACTATTATTTTATTTTCTATATTTGACCCGTCCTATCAATAGGTACCGTAAGATCGGCATAGTATATTACATGATATGAACAACTGAAGCTGATAATAGTCAAAAAATTGTGTCCAAGGTTGAATTTCTAATTTATCTGAAACATTACTCTTGATGTCTTCTATCAGGTTCCCACATCCAAAACATAATAAAAATGTGTTAAAAACCAAGATTAATATCCTCTCCCCATCCAGTTTACACAGTACAAAACTTAAACTCGATTTGCTCAGAACTATAGACCATATCGATAATTGACATAATCCCGCCGTTGATGGGATAAATCCACAGAACCGGACGGGGAATCGGAACTCAGAACGAGGCCAAGTATGATAAACACACTACTTTCTCTCGCTCTGAGTTCCGTTCCCCGTCCGATTCTGTTGATTTACCCCATCAACAGCAGGAGTAGGTCAATTATCGATATGGTCTATAGTTTACTGAATCAGTCCATTGCCTCTTACCAATTTGAATGTAACTTAGCAACCGAACATCCAACATAATTGTGACCGTCCAGCTCAAAACAGCAGTAAATGCCAGCTCTGGTCATTTTCACTTTTTTAAATATTTGCAAAGACCATGCTTTAAGGATTAAAATGACACCTTAATGAACTTCACACGATTTCCAGAAGTCAAGTTATGGTCTGTTAAAGGTTGTCAGGGAGTAAAACGTATAACTGAGATAAATGCGTTCAAAGATTAGTAAGCCGTATATTTTCTGTTGATCGTCTTAAGAATATGCCAATTTATTTCACCTTTCCTATCATTTCCTTGAAATGAAAATTTGCTGGTATTTTGTAGTAAGCACTAGGATTGTGAATCTGTCTAAAAATCAACTTTGGCAAATTATGACCTTGACATGTATTTTCACCTGTAGCGCAAAATGAAGTTTCTGGCATTTACTGTTCATAGGGGCTGGAAGGTCACAATTTAGAGAATAAAATTGGATTTTTTGTTTTTTCTGTCATATATCCGTCTCATAATGGATGCATTATTTTGAATAATGGACACCAATGAAAAAAAAATGAGTAATTGATGCCAATGAGAAAATGTTTTCCCATCCATACTCATTATGAGTTGACATGACAGGCAAAACAAAAAGTCCTCTTTTATTCTCATTTTTTGTTTGAGTGATTGGCAAACATTATTTGCCATATTATTTGCCATATTAATGTTTGCCATATTTTTATAAACATCATTAGAAAAATGTACACCTCTATTCAATGTTGAATATTACAAATCATGCAGAGCAATCAAAATTTGACGTGACTCTACTGCATTTATTGTTGTTGAATTTAATTCATGAATGCATACTCACGATGTGTAGTTAAGTTATTGTAGCACGCATCCAGAACAGCATGGTCACTACAAACTCATGCAGCGTCAGTCCAGACTGGCACCCGCGTCAAGCAATCCCCTAACCTAGTCAAATTTTTATAGTACAAATAGTCACATTTCCTATCTGTACTAATTAATCCATGGGATAGCCATTGACCAGATTGTTTCTTCGTAAAATCATACACAACGACCAAGAATTTTTCTAAAACATGTCATTGCATTTTAAAGAATACATGTGACGATCATGTTAAAAGACCAATGCTTATCAATCTTTGCTGCAAATCCAAAGACTTACACTTTCTTGTCAAAGGCAAATGCACTATACATAAAATGCAGACAAATGTGATGACTTTCAACCCATTGTGCTTAAGATTTTATTGAAAGTTGAAATGAATGCTGTGATAGTTCAGTGGTTATCCGTCCAGTGTTCCCGCTAAGGCCGTATATCGCAAAATTGGTGCAAGGGGTTCCCAAAACAAAAAGTCCAAAATAGGTTTTTGGTTATACACAACGTTCACTTATTTCAGTTTTATTCAGATTATATTCAAAATTTACTCTGATTTTTAAGGTTATCTTTCCAAAATTAGCAATGGCGAGATATCTTTTTTTTCTTTTATGTCGCTTTGGCGCAAAGTCAAAATCCTTAGCGGGAACACTGTATTCATCCTGTCATGCACTCATTGGGTTCATATCCAGGATTACGTCCAAGTTCGAATCCAGGGGGTAGCCACTTATTATGGAGTTTCCAAATTGTACACAATATTTTTTTAACTCAAAGTAAAGTTTTCAAGGCTGGGTAAATACTTAATGAAAAGCATTTAAAAACTTCTTCTGGTGTGACCACCACTATTTGATTGAACGAGCTGTTTATGAAGAAAAGCCACAAGATTATAATTTGGCTTGAGGATGCATCTCATATGAGATGTGAAACATTGCCGCTCATCAAAATAAGAAAGCAGATTGATTCAAATATTTACTAGATATATTTTTGTAAGTACCATTATTGATACAGAGCATGTGTCTTATGCTGATGTTGAATATCATATGTCAAACCAGCACACAGAATCAGAACAGTTCAATTCAGATGTCTGTACAGTATGTGACCAGCGTCTACATCTGTGTAAATATTAACCTTGATGCAACCTAATGGAAGATTTGTGACCAATCATAAGGATGTCCACACGTCCGAGTTATCCTATTATATTAAACTCACCAGGTATACACTGTACAGTGGACCAACGGCTTAACACGACTCTGAACCACGGAGCAATTAAAGTAAATTACTTTCTTGCCCAAGGAAACTAGGAGACTTGTTTTGACCAAGGCTTGAACCTCTGTAGTACGAGTGTTATGACTTACTGGTCCAGTGTCCTGCACTGTTCCTGGAGTAAACACAATAATGATCTATCACAGATAAGCATTTGATGTGGATTGATTATTACAAGTCTGTTGCTCTAACTGCTCAGTAAAGTTCCCCTTCAAGTTTGGTGCAGTTCAATCTTACGACCAACTGGATCAGAGTCCTGCACTGTTCCTGGAGTACACAAGCGGCATCTTGGTGTATCACAGATAGGTATTTGATTCGGATTGATTATTACAAATCCAGTGCTTTAACCGCTCAGCCTCGCTCCCCTTTCAAGTTTGGTACAGCCCAATCTTAGGACCTACTGATTCAGAGTCCTGCACTGTTCCTGGAGTACACAAACGCCATCTTGGTGTATCACAGATAGGTATTTGATTCGGAGTGATTATTACAAATCCAGTGCTTTAACCGCTCAGCCTCGCTCCCCTTCCAAGTTTGGTACAGCCCAATCTTGGGACCTACTGATTCAGAGTCCTGCACTGTTCCTGGAGTACACAAACGCCATCTTGGTCTATCACAGATAGGCATTTGATGTGGATTGATTATTACAAGTCCCATGCTCTAACCGCTCAGCAACGCTCCCCTTCAAGTTTGGTGCAGCCCAATCTTACGACCTACTGGACCAGATACAGCAATATATCAAATGCAAGTCCATGTATACCATCACTGATAGCAACCATCACTGATAGCAAGTAAACTGAGATTTGGCAAATGGTGTGTTAAATTTAAATAATCAGTCAAGATGTAACATCACCAAGTACAAGTTGCAGAGATACACAGTTCTAGATGGCTTGTTGAATAAAAACTGAATATTCAGACCATTTACCATCACAGATAGTGCAGATGTTTCATCACCGCAGCAAGTTTGCAGAACATCAAACCGATTGGCAGTCTAGATGTACCATCACCGATAGCCTGCTTGCGGAGATTGGACAGCTACATACTTCTTGACAGGAGATGGTTTTAAACCAAACCATGAGGTCTGAAACAGAAAGAAAATATCAGGAAGTTTATTAATTTTTTTATTTTAATATTCCATCTTAGCGATTCCAAAGTAACGTTTGTGGCCGAAAAATTGAAAACTACATAACCCAGCATAAACATTATATCCACGAGTTTGTTTTTGATAATGGTGCTCACTGGTGGGGTCAAGACATGTATATGTTTGAAAATTAAATTAATTGCTAAAATCCTGAGTAAAGTTCATATAACATTCGGTAACATTTGTGACATCGCACGGAAATAGTTTTTTGCTCCAATTGACTTCAAAGCAAAGTGCGATTTCTCTGACGTGTTAGCAATTTTGTTATTGCGCTTTTCACAGATGATGGGTAACATATTTACAAATATTGCATGAAAATGGTAGGAAATTCTATCATCAGGATTTATTTTAATATGTTGTTTTGTATGGTAACGTTTGTGACATTTTGGTGTAACTTTTTGGTAACGTTTGTGACATTTTGGTGTAACTTTTTGGTAACGTTTGTGACATTTTTGAAATATACCATGTGCTCATTCATGCACTGTTAGAAAAACTTTAAAATTTCTGATTGTGAAATACTTCTCACGTACCAAGTAACAAATGTATGACTGAAAAAACGCGTTTATGTGGTCCAATAAAAAAGATTTTTTCCCAAATATGAAAGTAACTCACAAAAATGGACTTCCTAGATTTTTCCAGATTACAGGAGAATAGTACAGTTACTACACAGAATAAAGTAACTGTACAGCAACAGAAGTTGAGCGCCATTGTGGTACAGCTGATACAATGTGGAATCTGGCTGTGTACTAACCTTCCATTGTATAGTCTTTTTGATGAGCCTTTCTTCTTGGTCAGTGAATTCTAGTAATGTTGATACAGCTTTTAATAATTGCATAGTGGTACAACTGATACAATGTGGAATCTGGCTGTGTATTTACCTTCCATTGTACAGTCTTTTTGATGAGCCTTTCTTCTTGGTCAGTGAATTCTAATAATGTTGATACAGCTTTTAATAATTGCATAGTGGTACAACCGATACAATGTGGAATCTGGCTGTGTACTTACCTTCCATTGTATAGTCTTTTTGATGAGCCTTTCTTCTTGGTCAGTGAATTCTAGTAATGTTGATACAGCTTTTAATAATTGCATAGTGGTACAACAGATATAATGTGGAATCTGGCTGTGTACTTACCTTCCATTGTATAGTCTTTTTGATGAGCCTTTCTTCTTGGTCAGTGAATTCTAGTAATGTTGATACAGCTTTTAATAATTGCATAGTGGTACAGCTGATACAATGTGGAATCTGGATGTGTACTTACCTTCCATTGTATAGTCTTTTTGATGAGCCTTTCTTCTTGGTCAGTGAATTCTAGTAATGTTGATACAGCTTTTAATAATTGCATAGCCTGTGAAGAAATCAGAATGTCAGATATAAATAGGATTAGCATGATTGGAATCAGGCAAGGGAATGAAAAAGGGAATCAATACTCAGCATTAAGATGGTATACAAATATTAACTGCCTTAACCCTTTGAACACTGGCCATTCCATGTGTACCTGTACCGCTGACCTGGGCCAACCTGAAAGTTTAAAAACACAATATAACCCCTAAACTTAATTAGATTTTGATTCCCCTTGCTTTACGTTTTCATTTTACAGTAGTCTGAAATATTCCAATATACTCACCACCAGGTATACACTGTATGCAGCGCCCCAAGAAGGAGCATTCGCAAAGGGGACCAACGGCTTAACGTGACTATCCGAACCACGGAGCAATTAGAGTAAAGTTTCTTGCCCAAGGAAACAAGGAGACGTAAACCGCCTGGCCCGGGGCTCGAACCCACAACCTCTGTATAACGAGACCCGTGCTCTAACCGCTCGGCTACGCTCCCCTCTTAGCCAGCATTCACTAAAGAATACTATAAATTTATGTCCACCAGCATATTCGACATTTACGTTGTAGTCTATGGGCGAAGCCACATTTGTTGAAAATTGTGATCAAATTTGCAAAAATATGTTGAATTTTTCACCTCTGTCGAGTAAATAAGAGCAAAATGACCCATCAACCATGGGTTCAAAGCTTCATTGATGTCTTCCGATATAAATAAGACCATTGAAAATTGTAACTGCCCATGCCTGATGATAGACACATCAAGTTTCTGACACGTGACTTTAAAGCCGGTAAACCGGCTTATCGGGTGTACGGTACATGTACATGTGAGCAGGTATACCGGCTTGTCAGGTTCAAAGAGTTAAATTTGTGTGATGGTAAAAATATGATCACCACTCAGTGAAAGATGTATTGTCCTATTTCATAAGCCAGTACAGCTTGTGAAATGGAACAATACATCTTTGACTTTGTGATGATATTTCTACCATCACACAAATTTAAGGCAGTTAATATTTGTTTTATATCACTCTTTTATAAATTCTTTAACTCAAAAAATTGATAACTTCAGCATCAAAGTTGACCTTTGAAAAATAATACTAGCCAGTCCGCAACTTGGTGCATGTGTAATATTTCAGTGTAGCACAGTGATACTTGCTACACGGAGGGGGTGATGGTAAAAACTATCGAACGGCAATAAACCAATGAAATGCCTTGAATTTATAAATGAGTGATATAATAGGATTTATAATATCAAGGTTCAGGGTTCAAGGCATGTTGGACACAAGACCTTACACACAAACATGATATCTGCTCATGGAACAATACAGTCCTAGATTTGCCTGGAAAAGCAGGAATTGGTTGAAAGATCAATTGTATTTGTTCACATAAGTCTGCTCTGATTTTCACAATTTTGATGGCCATTTTGAATCAAATATGACAGCGTTTATAGATTATGATGTAGATTTTGAATACCTTAATGGACCTTGATGATGTTACAAATTTGAATAATCATTATTCAAACAATTCAAGAGGTTTCAAAAACTGATGCCTCTAGAAGAGATCAAATTTAAGGAAGTGAAAGGATTACAAATGGTATAGGGCACCCTAGGACTCAGTCATACATCATCGTAGAGAGCCCAAAAGTACAAAATTAATAACCTACACTATTTTAGTAATCGATATACATGCATGTCACTGACAGAAGCAGTAGTTATTCATACATTCGGGCTCTATATGGTGATGTGTAACTGAGAATTTAAAATCATAAAAACTTTGAACAGCTTAGTAATACAGATGTGCATTTATCTGCCATCCACAGAACAAAGTATTAGCTTTGCATTGAAGCTTACCTCCATGTCAGAAGAGCTCATAAATTTGAAGACGACGTGCCTGAGATACTGGAAGTTGATTTCTTTTTCTTCTAACCTATGGATACCTAGATGATTGGAAGCGGAATTGGTCACGATCCTCGGGCCCTTCTTCCTCGTAAAATCTGCAGCACCCGTGTTAGAGGATGGCACTACTGGTGGGGTTGATTGGAGATTGGATGAACTTGGCACTCTTGGGATTGTAGTGTTACTGTCTTTTTCTTCCCCTGGCGAATCATAGTTGACTCCGGATTGCACTTTCTGTGAAATTCAAAATAGAAAAGAATGATAAATGCGCCACTTGTTTAATGTACATGTTACGTATGATTTGTCTGCAAGAGCCAAGGTTTTGAAAACTTAAGTGCTCCTTATATGGATAAGACAGCGATACAATATGTTATTAAACTACATAGATGGGCCTGCTTACCACCACAATGTTGACTGAAATATTTGCTTACCTTTTGTAGAATGAAAAGACCTTAAAGCAAACCTAAAAGCTAAAATGGTCTCCGCCTCATTTTTTTTTCGTTTGACCTGCTTCCTAAGGGACACAAGTGTCGAAAGTGTATAATAGAAATACATTGCAACACTGGCCTGTGGTCGTGGATATTCTACTACTATACTACCAAACTGGGCACAACTGGGCTAGATAATTCTAGCGGTACGAAAATATCTCGTTGGTATTATTTTTGTAACTGTATGCTTGATCGATGTTGGTCAGCTTTGTTGTATTGTACTTTGTTGTACTTGTAAATATTTCAGCCAACATCAATCTTCATGTAGAGGTAATCAGCTCAGCATAATAAAGTTTATTCTTTGAAGTTCAGACAGACAAAGTGTGTTATTGAGTACAAGATTGTGAAGTTAACATGCCCTGTATGTAAGGATTTTTCTTAGGAAGACAAATCTATGTCCGAGGATTTTGTGTGGAAACAAAAGACATTCGAGAGGTTGAGTTAGCAACATATATTTATAATTATTCAAATGTCTATGAAGTGAAATTTTTTTGGCATACAAATACAACTCTGCTCAAACAACTTGAATAATAATAACTCTCAAGTAAAAGTTCTTTCTTGGTTAAAGCCAGGGGAACCAACAGGGAATAAAAAGAGAGTCTGAGAGAAACTTACAAGTTCTCCTTGCAGAGTTTTCTTGAGATCAGTCGGGGGAACCAAGAGGGGATTAAGAGGAGTTTTAGAGAAACATACCAGTTCTCTTTGTAGCATTTTCTTGAGATCACCTGCTTCTTCTTTATTGATCTTTCTTGATTAAAGCCAGGGGGAACCCAAAGGGAATAAAACGCGAGTGTGAAAGAAACTTACGAGTTCTCCTTGCAGAGTTTTCTTGAGATCAGTCGGGGGTAACCAAGAGGGGATTAAAAGAGAGATCAATAAAGATATTGATCTTTCTTGGTTAAAGCCAGGGGAAACCCAGAGGGAATAAAAATGAGTTTGAGAGAAACTTACGAGTTCTCTTTGCAGAGTTTTCTTGAGATCAGCTAGCCTCTGTTGCTGCATCTTGATAGTTTTATTCTTCTCTGATAACTGCTCTTCTAATTCCTGTACTGTTTCTTGCAATTTCTTAATATCCTGTAAAAATATAAGGAACAAAACAAAATTGTTAAATTTCATGTCTACATTCTAGCGAAATTGTGAGATTTCATATATGTGCCCGTCATATCTAAATGTACCTTAAGGTCGGCATAGTAAATTACGAGATACGGGCCATTGAAGCTGATTATAGTCAAAGTCAAGTTCGAATTTCATCAGAAATGTTACCTTTGTAGAGTATTCTTTCATTTTAATCAGGTTTCAACATCCAAAACATAAGTCAAATGTTTTCAAAACCGAGATAAAAATTATTTCTCCATTCAAGTTTTACTCAGTACAAAAACTTTAAACTCAATTTTCTCAGAACTATAGTGTCTGAATCAGCCCCATGCCTTTTACCAATTTGGATGTAACTTTGCAATCGAACATCCAATTACCAAAAGCAAGGAGTCATTTTTAAAGCTTAAACTCTAATCTTTGAGATAAGACCAAAAAATCACTTTTGATTTTTGGGCCCTTAAGGTACCTTTCGTTATGAAAGGTCACATATGTACAATTACAGTCGGCGTTGTTTAAAAGTTATCTTCATGAAAAGGATTTATGGATACTGCCTTCCAGTTCGGGAACTTTTTCGTCATGTGCAATATTGACCTGTTAATCTGGACATTCCTGATGAACAGGATAATTTGTGGCAAACTTTGTCAAATGTCTCGCAGATATCTAGATAATTATGATAATAAATTTATATAAGTAAGTGAACAAATGCGGGATAAGGAAACAAAAACCTCAATCCAAATTCTGTAGAAAAGCACTACATGAAGTCCTAAAATCCTAATTCGTTTCAGGGGCCTCAGGGGAATGTAAGCCGTCATTCCCACGTATAAAGGAGTTCATACCCGCAACATGTAATCACGTCCAGTATCAACAAATAGACTTTTCTGCCCCTGACAAAGACAGACAGCATACATGGGATAAGCTGGTTTCAGAGTATACAACCTTGTTTCATTTGGAAAATTTTGCATTAAGCATATATCGATTACCTTGTCATGATTGTCGAAATGGTATGTTATTTTGAGTTGGAATAAAGTCATTTTTTCATGCGACAGTCTATCGCGGCAATATGCAAATGTGTCTTGCTACATTATGACAACTCAAAATTGCAAATGCTTGATCGTCTGCCGCAACTACAAGCTTGGTTGTCTGCCGCACCAACAGCTACTCTTAAACCACCTGAAAATAAAATAAAAATTGTGTTTTTAAAATATACTCACCTCTTGTTCTTCTCTCAAGCCATTTTGTAAGGTATGAGCTTCTTCTAATTTGGCTGTTAAGTCTTGCAGCTGAAAAATTACAAGTAATATTAACATGTTGATGGAATTCTACTTGAAGCTACGGTCACAAATGCAATTATTATAGATGTGCGTATTACGTGACCATGTTACGCGTACGCGGACATAGAATTGCACAGATCACTATGTGATACACAGAGTGCATCTGACCAAATTAATGAATGCACAAAAGTTAGCTAATGTCCAATTAGATTGATGAGTTTAATGCATCAAAAGCCGAGTGTATGAATTGTAACTAGTACACATTATTTTTTAAACAAATTAGGCAATGCAAATATTTGGTAACTTATAAACCAAACAATAAACCAAACATGTCACACCACACATTTAAATACATATAATACTCTGTAAATATCGAGGTACAAACCAAGCATCCTATTGACGTATATTAACAAACATTTGTGGCATGAAAAAGTTCAATTAAGTGTTTTGAATGCCAAAATGATCCAGGACGTACTATCATTATAATAGTTGTAATCGGTTTGTTTTCCTGGGTAGTTTTTAACTACGAATTTATTAAGCACCTTTAAGCCTGTGCAATAATTATAGATTAATAACTGCATATTACTTGACGCGAGTGAAATTGTACAATTGTACTCACGAGGCACAGCCGAGTGAGTTGGACAACTTCGACTTCAGCACAAGGTGCATTATTTTTGTACAATTTCACGAGCGCCAGGTAAAGAGAAGTTATTAATCTAATTCATACACGACAATGATTAGAATAAAATTGCAAAAGAAACTAAACGGTATAATTATCTTAAAATGTGTTTGCTATTTTTTAATAAAACATAGAGAATACAAACATCCATCGTCCCATGTTAATCATTGTAATTTAGATTTACCTTTCTTTTAAAATGAGACTTGCCATATAAGCGCGAGCATGTTACGCGTACGCGTACATGGAATTGTACAACGCACTACGTGATACGCAGCGTGCAACTAGACGAGATTAATGAATGCGTATAAGTTACCAACTGTCCGATTAGATTTACAATTTCAAAGCGTACTTAACGCAGAGTGTATGAATTCGATATATCGTACTTGGTGACACTTTGAAAATATATTGATATATTGTACGATATTTCAAGCGTTAACAATATAGAGTACCCATCAATATTTTGAAAATACTAGCAAAAAACTGGATGTGAGCAAAGACATTTTATGTTTCCTTTTTTACCAAAAAAGTTTTCAATGTTCTTTGACAAGAAATTGTGAAAACTTCATGGTTAAGTTTGTATAATCTGTAAAGGGATGAGAAATTTTAGAACTGTTCCTAATAGCAACACTGATATTTGGCAACACTCATTTTGGCATTGTAATATCTGTGGTTGACGAATCAAGAAGGAAAACTTGACATATCGAGATATATCAATACTTTATGGCTGATATGTTGATATCTCGTCATGTGAGTGCAAGAAAGTTGTATCTGCAATAGATGCCATTTGTCATTAATTTTGAATGCACACTGGATAATCTCCAGTCTTGGGTCAGTGGCTCTTGAAATGGGTCTTCAGGTGACGGTCATTTCAAGAGTCACTGACATAAGACAGGTTAAGTTCAAGGGATTTTTCACATTCTAGTGACTAGGTGTTAAAAAAATATAACTTAAGGCAGCCATTGCAGATACAGAGATGCCACTGATTTCATTGAAAAAACCCTGAAAAAGCCATCAATTCTTGAAAGATATGCCAAAAAGGGCCGAAAATATGTAAATTAGAAATCATAAAAAAAACTGAAATCATAGTTTCAGCTTCAAAAAAACCTGATTTCAGGTTAAAACCTGAAAAGTGGCATCTCTGCAGATATGACTTTCTTGCACTCACATGGCCATCTGAAATTCTTAAAGTTTGCACGGGCTTAGAGCACCCTCATATCACAGTACCAACCTGCTTATCTCTCTCCTTGACTTCTTCTTCCCTGTCAGATAAAGTTTGTTTCAAAACACTCAGATTCTCATTTTTATCAAAAAGCGTTTTTTGAACCTCGTCATGCTGAGTTTGTGATTCTAATTTGTGACTTTCAAATTGTTCTAAAATCTGGTCGCACTTCTGCTTCCAATCAGTTAGTTCTGAAATCAAACAAACAAACAAAAAATATTATCAAAGTAGGATGTAGGATATATATGTGGCTGTGCAGCCCGTATGAGCCGTAAATGCCAGAAATTTCATTTTGGGCTACAGGTGAAATACATGTCAAGATTGTAATTTGCCAAAATTGATATTTAACAGATACACAATCCTTAGGTCACTTCTTGAATTGACCTATGGGCAACTTTTGACCATTTTGGAAATTTGACCTCAATGAACTTTTGACCTTGACCTTGGGTCCAAGTTTAATCTATGTAAGGTCATAAGGTCCATCACTTTGAAATGACCTTGGAAGACTTCATGTCAACTTTTTTAACATTTTTGAAATTTGCCCTCAAATGACCTTCTGACCTTGAATGACCTGATCACACCCCCAAAAAGGTGCGGCTTGTGTGCCAAACCGGAACCCCTTCATGTCACCAAGTTTCATTACCCTAGCACTTACAGTTCAGGAAATATTTTAAGATTACAAAATTTTGAATAAATTATGCAAATTAGGTACTTTTTATGCATAATTTGCGATCAAATTGTACACAGAGCCAGTTCATCCCAAGCTCTACTCACACACCAAATATCATCAACATAGGGCCTACGGTTTCCGAGATTGGCTCCGGACAAGAATCGTGGGCGACGGACAGCGAACACCAGAGAGTTATTTGGCTCCTGGATTTGACTAGCTTACTCACCTAGTTGATGCTGTTGGATGACACTGTCTTTGTCTTGTAGCTGCTTAGTGAATGTAGACGCTTCATCTTGCTGAGATTGTAACTTGTTTGCATAATCTAATCCCTGACCCCCCCCCCCCCATGTGAGATCCCTAATCACTGCATTATGAATAGTTTTCTCACCTAGTTGGTGCTGCTGGATGATACTGTCTTTGTCTTGTAGCTGCTTAGTGAATGTAGACGCTTCATCTTGCTGAGATTGTAATTTGTTTGCATAATCTAATACCTGAAATATAGAGATACACGCCAAAAATGAAATGACATTCATACACCTTGAAGCTCCGATGGTGGAAGTTCCACGACAGAATTACAGAAAGTACAGCTGGAACACAAAAATGACTTTCGCCGGTATATAGGGAGAAAGAACACATAATCACCAACGATAGAGTTACGGTGCTCAAGAGTGGATAGATTTCCTAACTATATAGCAACAAATGAGTTTTCTGCGCTAGAATGTTGAAGCTTCGGCAGTGGAGTTTTGGTTTTCAGGCGTGGAAAGATTTTTCTTTCTACATAGCGGCGAAAGTATTTTCTGTATTTGAGCACCACAGCTTCAATGGCTGAGTTTCTCGAGTCCGAACACTGTAAATCCACAAATGGAGCTTCAACAGAGGGGCACGGCAGCTCCAATATTGGATTGCGTACATAACTCAAAAATGTTTTCTAAGTTACAAATTAAACTCAACACAAATATATAACTATTTTCGCCACGCGAGCTCATGTGTATGCTTACAAGTGAAAATCGTAACTTTCCATACAAAAAAATGAATTTTGTTCCATGTCTGTACACATCATTTTATGAAGTGAAATGAATCATGTGTGGGTGTAACGGTAGATCTGTGTAATGTGCCTAACCTTATCATAAATGATACCATTTAGTGGCAAAAATATAATGACAAAGGGAATTTTTCTGTGCAAAATAATGGGGACATACCTTATTTTGTAATTCTTCAACCTCTCTCTTCAATGTGTACAGCTCTGTGCTAGCTTGCGTGCATTCCCTCTCTCTAAGTTTGGCTTGTGCCTGCAAAGATAAAAATTTATTTTTTTAAATTACTGCAAAAGACTTTTAACAATATAATGATGACATGCACAAGCTCTCTGAATTTAAATACAAGCTCGAGCTTGCAGTTAAATTTAGAGAGCTGCTTGTCCTTGACAAAACTCTAACCAGGGGGATCATAACTGTCAGAAAATTGACTGATTGAGCTCCATTAATACATGGTTCAAGACTTCAAGCATACCAAGCTCCCTGAGTTTAATTACATGGTTCAAGGCTTCAAGCATATCAGGTTTTCACATATACACATATACATTTTCATATATACAGAACCCTGTAGTATATTTTTTTGTTCATATTGTCCAAAGAATGGAAACTTAAAGTTTAGTCTATGATCATGAGTGACTCGTATCTGAAATTACACCAAGGGTGAAAATTCTTTCCTGTTTTCATTCGAGCAAGATATTCATAAAATACTAATATTATTTTACAGATTCTGACAAAGTTTACAATTTTGCATGGCCTACCTTGAATTGTTCTTTATCCTATTGAGTAATTTGTTTTCAAATAAGATAATAGCTTTTTTCCTTAGACTACTTCAAACAAAGCTCAATATTTTCATGGCCTTTTTCAAGTTGCTTTCCTTTCTTCCAGTTCAGTTAATTGTTGTTCAATAGATAATATCAATTTTTTCTCAGACTACAACTAACAAAGCAAATATCTCAATGACCTACCTTTAGTTGTTCCTTTTTCAAAATAATTATTTTAAAGAGGAATATCTTTTTTTCCTCAGACTACAAGAAACAAAGCTTTAAATATTTGAATGCCATACCCTGGTGTCCGTTCTCTTCTTCCAGTTGAGTTGTTTTTCTTCAGATCATACTATTTCTCACACTACGACAATGCTTAATATTTGATTTGCATGGCCATACCTTGATGTTCTTCCTCCTCTTTCAGTTGAGTTGTTTTTTATCAGATAATGATATCATTTAATTTCTCACACTACGGCAAACAAGGCTTAATATATAAATGGCCATATCTAGAGTTGTTTTACGTCAGAAGATACTATCATATTATATCTCATACCACAACAAACAAAGTTTAATATTTGCATGGCCATACCTTGATGTTCTCCCTCCTCTTTCAGTTGAGTTGTTTTAATCAGATGATAATATCATATAATTTCTCACACTATGACAAACAAAGCTTAATATTTGCATGGTCATACCTGTTGTTTCTCTCTTCTGGTGGAGTTGTTTTTCGTCAGAAGATAATTTCATATTATATCTCATACCAAAACAAACAAAGTTTAATATTTGCTTGGCCATACCTAGAGTAGTTGTTTCTCCTCTTCTAGTAGAGTTGTTTAACGTCAGAAGATAATATCATATTATATCTCATACCACAACAAACAAAGTTTAATATTTGCATGGCCATACCTAGAGTTGTTGTTTCTCCTCTTTAGTCTAGACGGAATTCTCAATTATATGCTTAATAAAAAAGGAAGAGGCATTTTGTAGTAGAAGCGATTTGAACAACTCTTCTAGACCAAAATTTAATGCTGATTATGAAAATGCCGGTTGCCCCTACTGAATTTTGAGTGCAAAGGGGTCAAAATTTCAAAATTCAAAATGGCCGCCAAAATATACAAATTTTATCATAAATAGTTTAAAGCAAACTGTAAAACACCAAAAGTCTGTATTTATCATGTGGAAACATTTTGTTGGGTTATGAAAAATACC
>JXSR01S013143.1:0-41786 GCA_000969725.1 Ophiothrix spiculata
TAGTGAATTTACATCAAATTAAGTTCGAGAACCCATGAAAAAATGTAACAACACCACCTTTTTAGCATACCCACCTAATGACAAGCCACCATATCGAAAATTGATAATTTCAATATTCAAGTTAATTACATTTTAGAAGAACTTATGTGTTTGCTTCATGAATGCTAAAGTAAAAATGCTTTATTTTTGAATGTCATTTTAACTTATGTGTATAACTTAAGAAAATCAAGATAAGGCTTTTTGGCCTACAACTATAGCAACTAGACAAAAAGAAAATAAAGTCAAACCAATTTCATCAAAAAGGATAAATAAACAGGTGTTGAAGTTGGTAAAACAGATAAGATTGACACGCATTAGATAACAACATCTCTGTACTCTACGCAATATGAAAAACATCGATCATCTATCAATTCCACTAGACAGCATAGTAGTGTTGCACTTTAACAATGCGGGTATACTCAAAATGTGAGAAATGAAAACGAGCTGTATTTTTCAAACGGCTGGTGTAGAATGATGGTAATGATTTTTATGTCACATTTTGGGGTCAAAATTTAGCTGAGATTGCATATTTTTCATATATGACAATATTGATGGAATTTGAGGACTCATTCTTTGATTTATAGGCATCAGACTGACTGTCGACTTTTCTTTTGTGAGGTGTTTATATAGGAACATGCACTGTCACTTTCCTCACGTTTTAAATAATAAGAGGATTTCATCAGTGCAGGATGACAAATAATATCAAGTTGCAAGTACAATTACATTAAAAAGACAATGATTAGCAGAAGCAAACATGCATTTGGAACAGCGAGTGTGTGTCAACGCATAGAATAGACTCTAGTTTCATTTATTGAAAGTCTCAAGTTCAATACTAATGTGATAATGTTATTGATTCTACAAGGTGGGCGGGAACATGTCAATAATACAAAGTAGTAAATAGCAAGATCTTTATTTGGGATCAGTTACCACATCAGTGATTCTACTTGGAAACTGGGCCGTGAACAGTAACAAAATAAGACAAAAATGACACATTGGTCTAGTTTTGAGCATTGATACTTTTATTTTTGATCTAAATTTCACATTCACAATGAAGCGTCTGATATATGTTACATCATGACACCTATGTTTGTTAAAGATATGAAATAAGAATCATGAATAGATATACGTATGTTAAAAACTTTACAAGATATCTTTTCTGAGAAAATGATGTAGGCATAGTTTGTGTTAAGACATTTCTTATTTAGACATATGCTGAGGCAGTAAATAACAATATCATACATTATAATTGTTTTTATAACTTTGATCTTAGTAGTAATCAGTAATAAAACACCATATTCTTACATGATAGACTTAAACAAAATTGAAGCGATCATTACTCGACAAAGACAAGTGAACGACTAAAAACGCCAACTTTAAATACAAAGATAAATCTACATATCTACATAACATTTTTTAAGTTGATTCAACTAGTACAAAATTGTTGGTAGAAGATAAAAGGGCAATTCATGATCAACAGCCTCTCGCCAAAACCCAACCAACCTACCAAACAAACAAACAAACAAAAATCTTCAGTTGGACTGGTAAGTTCATTGCAACTAGGTCTTAAATATCACAATAAAAATATAGATAAAAGATCTTTTGTATATGGTTTCAGAAAGAGATATGCATTGCATTTGTTTTTCTCCTGTATTTTATAATGTATGTAGAAAATGCACTATGACTTTCAACCAGTTCTAAATAATAAAAGGATTTCTTCAGTGCAGGATGATGAATAATATCAAGCTGTAAGTACAATTACATCATAAAGACAATGATTAGCAGAAGCAAGCATGCATTTGGAACAGCAAGTGTGTGTCAATGCATAGAATTGACTCTAGTTTCATTTATTGAAAGTCTCAAGTTCAATACTAATGTGATATTGTTATTGATTCTACAAGGTGGGCGGAAACATGTCAATAATAAAAAGTAGTAAATAGCAAGATCTTTATTTGGAATCAGTAGCATCATCAGTAATTCTACTTAGAAAATGGGCCATGAACAGTAACAAAATAAGACAGAAATGACACATTGGTCTAGTTTTGAGCATTGATACTTTTATTTTTGATCCAAATTTCACATTCACAATGAAGCGCCTGATATATGTTACATCATTACACGTATGTTAGTTGAAGATATGAAATAAGAATCATGAATAGATATAGGTATGTTAAAAACTTAACAAGATCTCTTTTCTGAGAAAATGATGTAGGTGTAGTTTGGTGTTAAGACATTTCTTATTTAGACATATACTGAGGTAGTAAATAAAAACATCAAACTTGATAATTGTTTTTATAAATTTGATCATAGTAGTAATCAGTAATAAAACACATATTTTTAGGTGATAGACTGAAACAAAATTGAAGTGATCATTTCTTGACAAAGACAAGTGAATGACTAAAAATGCCAACTTTAAAGACAAAGATAAATCTACATATCTACATAACATTTTTTGTTTGAATTCTTGGTTTGAAGCTTTGCTTAAAGGGTGATGTTTATGAAAGGAAAAGGTCTTATCTCTTAAAACTCATAATCGAAAAATGTAAAAAAAATGTTGGCAGCAGAGATAGCATATTGACACCCATATTAACACTTCTTTATTTGAATGTTTGTTGTTTGCTTAAATATGCCATGATATTTATTGATGCTTCAAATATGATGGTATAGTGGAGCATCAAATTATTAATATGGATACACAGGATAATATAGCAATATTGCTAGCATTTATGATGTATATGGAAACAGAAAGTAATCCAACTAATACTTGGTAATGATATTTATAACCTGTGATTCTGGTAAAGTGAGATGGGTAACATTTCAAAGTGTTATGAATTTTTGGTTATTTATGATCATATGTATGATATGTTATTAATGAGTACTTACAGTTGCCACTTTTAAAAACAATATTTTAATTCTGTATTCCTCTCACGATTGGTATTATTGTCCAGGGGCAGCACCACAGGGGGGAGGGAAATTAAAAAGGGTGAAAAAAGAAGTAGAGAGTGCAAGAAGGCATAAAAGAAAGATTACAAACCTTTTGATCAAAATATTGTGAAAATTGTTTTAAAAAATTGATTTCCCATGAAGATTTGTTACTAATATTAACAATTATAGTTGTGTGTGTGCTTGTGAGACCTTTGATTTTTGGTTGTCAGTTTTTAAAAGCTACACCAAAAAATTACGAGTGTACCTTTTTGATCTCACACATTGTTTGTCCCCTCTTAACAACAAACCCTGGTGCTATGCCTGTTATTATCTGAATTATTCAATGATAATATTCAAGAGTATAAGCTGACCCAACTAGTACAAAATTGTTGGTAGAAGATGTTGAAAGGGCAATAATCATAACCCACAGACTACCCCTAAAAATACAACAACCACCAATCTACCAAATAAACAAACAACCAAACACAAATCCTCAGATGGACTTGTAAGTTCATTTCAACTAGGCCTTAAACATCACATTAAAAATATAGATAAAAGATCTTTTGTGTAGGGTTTCAGAAAGAGATAAGCATTTGAGTGTTTTTTCTCCTGTCTTTTAATATATGGTCTCATTTTTTAAGTTGGGACCCAAACGCATTACATGTGTGTTTTAGTGAAATATAGCCTCTTCTTATATAAAACCCTCAGGATTTCCAAAAATATGCATCTTAAGTGCATATAAGTATATATCCTGAAAGCTACTTGCATCAGCAATTTCAAAATGTGCATATAAAGTCAAGCGTACAGGGTGGCTAAGAGTTATCAGGGTGAGACAAACAAAAATATTGTCAAATTGATCGTAAATTGTTTGACATCCAAAAAATAGGACTTGTATATAAAACGTCAATGCGTTGATCATAGAGTTTAGCCTATTGCCCATCCATGCATATCAGAAAAAAGTTCATCATCAACGTTGCATACATTATACAGGGTGTTACAAATTTAGGAGTTAATTGCAGCTTTTACTAGTGTTTATATTCAGTAAAGTGTGTCCTGTGCATAAAATTTAGCACATAAGCATTGTATTTAACATTGTTTAACCTGATGAAACAAATATGAATCTGAATTTTGTTATTTGAGTAAATTGATTAAAATCCTCCTCTTGTTAACAATTGATAAAATTAATTTCAACTTTCTACCTCACGCGCGCCCCAAGACCTCATTAACATCCCCTCTATCATCTTCTTGAACTTAAACGTCCTCTTTTACCTCTGTTACCACTTCTTTGCCCTGATATCCTCCTCTACCTCCTCTTTGATACCAATTCCTCCTCTACCTCCTCCTCCTCTACCTCCGCCACCACCCCTGGCTAACTATGTTTAACGACCACTGATTAAATCATTTATTTTTTTATTCTTCTGGAAATGAAAGACCATTAACCAAGCTTTCAATTGAGCCCCCAAACAAGTACATTTTGGTTACCATAGTGAAAATATACTGAAAAAGAACATATATTCTAGATAATAATGTAACAAAACCACCTTTTATTGGGTCCCAACTGAAAAAATGAGACCATATGTAGAAAAATGCACCAACACTTTCAGTACTAAATAATAAAAGGATTTAGTCAGTGCAGGATGATGAATAATATCAAGTTGCAAGTACAATTACATTAAAAAGACAATGATTAGCAGAAGCAAACATGCATTTGGAACAGCGAGTGTGTGTCAATGCATAGAATTGACTTTAGTTTCATTTATTGAAAGTCTCAAGTTCAATACTAATACGATTATGTTATTGATTCTACAAGGTGGGCGGGAACATGTCAATAATACAAAATAGTAAATAGCAAGATCTTTATTTGGAATCTGTTACCACATCAGTAATTCTACTTAGAAATGGGGCCATGAACAGTAACAAAATAAGACAGAAATGACACATTGATCTAGTTTTAAGCATTGATACTTTTTATACGTGTGATCTGAATTTTATTTACTGTTGGGATTAAGTGTCTTATATATGTTACATCATGACACCTACGTTTGTTGGTAGATACGGAATGAGAATCATAAATAAATATGTATTCATTCAATTTCAAGCAGCTGCAAATGCAGCAAACTTTATTTTACACTGCAAGTGAAATACATGCAAAGGTTGTGATTCTGCAAGTTAGTTTTTTTTGAAGATTCACTATCTTAAATACTTGCATCAGAACACATGCAAAATGTTTTGCAAATTCACTATCTCTATACTTGCTTTAGAACATATGCAAAGTTTCAGTTCCAATTTGATCCGGAGTCAGGCCCGTACGAGGCAGGGGGGCAGGGTGGGCACTTGCCCCCTGGCACAAAGAAGCGGAACGCTGGCGGGACAAACATCAAAATAACGGGACAATATTTTACTACTTTTACTGTCCCGATAATTTTTAGTCAAAATAAGCCAATTTTAGCACAAATATCAAGGGTTTATATCGATTTTTGGCTGATGATAGCAACATTTACGCGCGCTATGCTCAAATTGCAAATAAATTGATGGTATATACATCGGGATGAAACATGAATTTGGGGATGGTAAATGTGTTTGCCCCCCTTGAAAACTATAAATTTGTTATGATGACCAAGATGATGCCCTTATGGCTGGTTCAAGGTGAGCGGTCACATTATAGGTATGATAGTAACTTAACAATAATCTATTTTGCTGAGAAAATGAGGTCAGTGTAGTTTGGTGTTAATCTGAAGATTTATTAAATTGGTGCTAATAGAATTATTTCGGCAATGTAAAAATAATAGAATATTTATTTGACCTAGTCACTTTAAGACTTCTGCCTTATATGTTCTGTTTTGCAGCATCAACAAATTATGTAAATCTAAAAGATATCAATGAAATGTTGTTTTTCTCCTTTCCAAATGTTAATCTACATAAACATTTGCTGAAATCTTGATCAATTAAACATCAATGAAACATAACATTATATGATATTCATTAACGGAAATTGGTATTGTGTTATTTAGTCTTGTCCCCTAAAACTTAAACTTGATTAAGAAATTTTATGTTTTAACAGAGAGAGCACATTGACACCCAGATCGACACTTCTAATCTTCATTTGAATGTTAGTTGTTTGGTAAAATATGCCGAGATAAATATTGATGCATCAAATATCATGGTATAGTGGAGCATCTATTATTAATATGGATACACAGGATAATATAGCAATATAGTTTGCATTTATGATGCATATTGAAGCAGCAAATATTCCAAGCAATACTTGACAATAATATTTATAACTTGTGATTCTGGTAAAGTGAGATGGGTGACATTTCAACGAGGCATGAATTTTGTGTCATTTATGATCATATGCTACTACTTAGTATTTTCAAAATCCATATTTGAATTCTGTAAAGGGTGTTCCAATAAAAATGCAAGAAACATTTATCTTTTCTTCTGATAAAGCAGACCACAATTTTGAGCAGACTTTATTATAATAGATTATACTATTAGATTTTACAAAATTTTGTTTTGTGTAATCTCTGATTTAATAGTTATTGTACATTTGGTAGAGGCCCTAAAATCTGTTATTAACTTATTAAATTAGTATCTGATACTAAATCCTTTGTCTTATAATGAGATAACTTATGACAAACTTGAACAGGGGTAGTGTGTATGAGCAATGGTCAAATCTTTATTGCTCATCTCAGGCTTAATTTTTTTCTTTTTTCTTCCATTGCGATGTCATTTTGATTATAACAAAACATTGCTTTGTAAAAACAAATACAACATTGCAAGTTACACAATGTTTTTCCTTACATTACGATGACATTTTGAACATAACAAAATATAGATTTGTGAAAACAAATACAGCAACATGATACATGATCAAATATTATCTGTTTGGATAGAGAATTAGTTATTTATTAATAGATGGTATGTATCTGTTGGCACTGAGCTCGCTTTAGCCCAGGGGGGGGGGGGGGGTTAAATCATGTTTGTTTATATATCCTGTATAAATTCACCCAAAGTTACAATTCTGTGTTGGCTCTAGATAGCCATCATGTAACTAAGATTTGGTAAGATTTGCATATGTTAAACTGTGCATGGCTGTTTTATGGGTTCATTTATTAATACATTAGCAAAAATTCATCGTGACAAGTAATTCTGGTTCTTGAAGTGTTTAAATATGTTGTGAAATTAGGTGTCAGAACTCTCATATTTGTTTGCATAGTTTAATTTCTCTCATTTTCTTAAATAAATGCTCATTTTTAGGTCAGCAGATATGACATTTTAAGCCCATACTTGGGAGATTTAATTATCGGTGGCACTATTAGTTGTTTCAAGTTTCAAGTTTATTTCATTTCCATATTTCTCAAGTTACAATCATATAATCATAAAACAATTCTCAAAATGCATGAATTTTATATAGTGCTTATACAAATTTCAAAATGAACTTATCAGCTAAATTTTAAACAAATAGATTATGATATGACAATATTATTATACAACATCAATTTGATCTACGATAGTAGTTGTATCATGCATATTGCATAAATCAAATATTCAGTATTTGAGTTTAGCATGCATAAATTTCTTGTGTCTTGTTCATAAATCCTTAGAACTCCTAAACTTGATTAATATAAATATTGCCATCCGTCTCTCATTACTCCCCTGTCCCTGGAATATTTTACTGGTCACTAGAATCATGGACATTGACAGTGAATTCTTGCCTCCCCCATCCCTGGAATATATTGCTGGTCACTAGAATCATGTACATTGACAGTAAATTCTTGCCTCCCCTATCCCTGGAATATATTGCTGGTCACTAGAATCCTGTACATTGACAGTAAATTCTTGCCTCCCCCATCCCCGGAATATTTTTCTGGTCACTAGAATCATGTACATTGACAGTGAATTCTTGCCTCCCCCATCCCTGGAATATCTTACTGGTCACTAGAATCATGGACATTGACAGTGAAATCTTACCTCCCCCATCCCTGGAATATCTCGCTGGTCACTAGAATCATGGACATTGACAGTGAATTCTTGCCTAAGGCAGAGTCTGTCTACTTTACTTTCAATTTTGTGATGGGTCAGCGATGTAAACCTGTACGTGAACAATGAAGACCATTTGCTTATATGCAAACTTAATTAATGTTTCACAAACCAGTTTACATTCCTGGGTTGGGGTATCTGTACATATATAACGTGATTATTCTGGTAATACGCTACGGAAATTGTGATAAGTTGCATTATTATTCCAACAAGTGCGATCTGACTCCAAATGAATGATCATGTCAATAGTGGCTTTACTAATCATAAGTATTAACACAATAGACATATGTGCTCACAAAAATCAGACCATCTTTTCACTTGTTTTTTCTTCAGAAACTTGAAAAACAATAGTGACAGGGATGACATTCTGATCGATTATAAGACTTTTTTCCAAAACATATTGGTATGATAATGCTAGCTATTGCTTCATTTGGATAGAAGAGTACTAAAAGTACAATAGAAATGATTCTCCATAGACTTAACATGTGGCAAAAATGCCCATTATATTTATTTGGAACCAGTAACTCAAAGCGTCTTTCAAAAAACTAGAGATTAGCATAAATTATGACGTGTCACTTCTGCAGGGTATAGACTAGTCTACCTATGAGAAATCTTAGGGTACATGAACAAAATTGTAACATGAAGGTTTCTGGGAGGAATTAATTGTTGATAACCTCTAAAACAACATATCAAAAAAGTATGAAAAATAAGTTTGTTAAAATTGGTTAATTTGCATAAAACAAAATGGCCAACAAAAAAAGGGGGGGGGGGTGAAATTTCATAATTGGTCAAATATTTTCAAAATATGTTACAAAGTGTTCGCTTTCATCAGAAGTAGAAAAAGTATAGTTTACCTATCTCCTGAATTTGAGTTATTTCCAAAAAAACTGAAGGTCATATTCCACCTTTTGCTTGCTTTCCTATTCATGCATTTAGCCAGTTCAAATGTTCTGTCCGTGCATAACAATGGATTTTGTAATCCATAGTAAAATATTTTGTTACTATAAGGTTCGTATTACTTATTCTATTCACTGGAGTCAATAAGTATAGATAATCCCCACTTGAGAAATTGCAATCCTTGACAGTCCTTTTGTGTTTACACGATAAAAAGCACGACTAAAAATCTCTAGGCGTTATGCTTTTCGTCGAAGACAATAGCCTATCCTATACTTTGATTGACAGGCCTCTTTTGTGCGGTAAAATTAATTTGATACTTCTATTGTCATTTACGATTTAGTTAACAAAATCCTTTGTCCTTTAATGAGATAACGGACAGAATATTTGAACTAAGCTATTGTATCACCTTTGAAGACAAATGGCCCCCTAGGCCAGCAATTCAATTTGCATCATACCAGGATATGAACGATATCATATTTCAGGAAAATGATTACAAAATATTGATTATCATGTAATGTCCACCAGATCATAATGCTGCATGTTGACCAAGGCTCAAAATCTGCCTGAATGTTGCTTCTTTTAAATATTGTGTGTATTAAAAGGTCCGTCAAAATTATATTTGTTTTGATCAGTATATGTGATGGCTCATCTTTGCAAATGATATCAATTTTGATTTTATCATTTCATCTGTTATGTTAAAATGACAGCTTACTTGTTGAAATTGATCAAGGCGATCAAATTTTACAACAGCAAATCTGCTAGAAATCCTTTTTGCTGCCAATTTTCACCAGTTTCTTGAAAAGTGTTCTGTTGCAAAGTTCCCCTTTTCAGTTTGAGCCATCACACATATATTATGATAATACTTTGAAATTTGAGTTTTAACTCAACCAAAAATAGCTTCTACCATTTTGACAGACTGCATACAATATAAGCATCGTTTTTAGCAGATTTTATGCTGGATGGTACTTTAAAGGGACTAGTCTAAATTCCATATTTCATTGAATTGAGTACAGAATCAGCCAATGTAACTCAGACCTATGCTGTTATAGAATATTTATATTTTCCCACCTAGTTAAACAAAAAGACCACAATCCTCTTTAGTATTGTGTGAATTTCACACCTCACAAAATAATAAAATATGTAAAATTCAACACATGTGCAATTTAGCGTGAAATTTCATTTGGTCTCAACTCGGTGTTGAAGTTATTTTATTTTAAGTCAATCGTCATTTTGACGTCACAACCAAATGTTTGGTAGCGAAAATTTTGTTTTGAAGGCCGACTATGTTTTGGCCCTTACCCATGCTTATTCAGCAAATACCTCAGTTTATTTACTCCTGAATGAAACCTTTCACTGTGTTCATCCAAGCGAATCCGCCAATCTAACCCCAATCCATTTGTTTAACTATAGTTAGTACATGGCTTGATTCAGTACTGATCATTGCTTAATCCAAACGTCAGTTAAGGGTACGAGGAATCCACATGCTCAGGAAAATGTGAATCCTAACTATTTGTCAATCATGAAAAGATAAATAGTTTCCACTGCCTTTGCGGGGACTCAAACCATGGATTATGCGAGGGGTTAGTCATGCATTACGAAGCGAGAGATCTACCGCTGAGCTATCAAGGCAGCGTTGAAATGGTGAACTAAAATCTAAAACATAAACATTAGAATGCCGTATTTTTCTTTTGTTTACATAAAAATTGAAATTTTTTCCTCATTGGAATGCTCAATTTGTAAGTAAATTATGCGAATGCGTATATCAGACAAAATGTAGATAATGTAGATACTAAAATCAGGCTATTCACAGCTCAAACAGGGCGAACTCAGAGTCGTAATTCACGTCAGGTTTTTCGGGCAAAACAACGCGGGTTTGTTATATTATCATTCAAAATCAACACAACACATTTGTAAAATATTATTTGTAATTCAATAAAAAGTATCAAGCCTACAATCTGTCAAAATTTAAAAACAGGCGAATCGTTCGAACATCATAAAATTTTAAGGTTTCGGCGAAAAAGGTGTACATTTTTCGAAGTAGTTTATTGACGTAATTTTGACCTTGATAATGGACGTGAAATCACTAATAAAGTCTCATGTATAAACTAGAGACTCTATTACATATGTACGCCAAAAAATGTATTATACTGATATGTGTAAGTAGGTTCAAAGTTGCAGTAAAGATGCCGTTGGCAAAAATGGCACCCATTTAGGGACTGTAGCCTTAAATCAGCTTTTCAACTGTATGAGTACCTTTAAGTCTCATGGATAGCTCATATAAATTTTATACTTAGTTTACAGACTGTGGTCCATCATAAAGATTGGCTGTCTGAATTGTTCATATTGCCTTCAGCTTTCGGTCCATTTTTGGCCATTTGCCGCCACACAAAACATCCATTTACTATCAAGCCACCTTAAGCACTTAAAAGGTAACATACTGTATTATAAAAAGAATTTCCTACCCTTTAGCTAATTTATCAAATTTTGTCGTTTTTATGCTCAGTCACAATTTATAGATAATGTAAGCTTATATATTATGCCAAAACGTCAATGTCAATATGAGGATAAGATATAACATAATTAATAGGATATGAAAGAATAATTAAAACAATATGCTGAAAGTTGGTAGAAACATGGCATGAGCTGACAGCTAGTCAAGACGTATTGTGAGATACACTCCTCTTGAAACGTCTCTCCGGGGAACGCTATTTGGTGATGCTATTAGGTTGGAGGGGAATAATTAAACTGTATTGACTTAGCAATTGATCACGATGAAAATAAGAGGAGATGGGAAAGAAGATCATTATTTGGGTTAGGAGCACTCCCGTCGCTTAGGCTTTTTCAAGTAGCTCTTTTATAGATATAGTTCAGGAAAGTTGAAACATTAAGTACAAATCTTTGCCTTTCGGTTAAAAAACAACATCCATTTTGTGCAACTGCACTTTGCTGTTAAAGTGATTTAAGGAATTGAGAAAATGATCCGGTGTGATTGATAGGTAGGATGCGGAGTTTCATTTCTGAATTCAGGGGAATGCCATGTCTAATTTACAGGTGGGAGTGTGATAAATCCCTCTTACAGTACAAAATGTGTTGCAATTTGCCGTTCCAATACAAGACTGGATTTACCCGTAAATGTGCTATTTTCAGGTTATTTTCATTCTTTGTTTTTGACAAGGTGTTATTGCTGACAGTTTTGTAGCAAAATATCATTAAATTTTCAGTGTAGTGTTATATTTTTGGACAATTCTGATGTGATGATATGCAATATATTTTTGTAAGAACAAGTCAGTGAATGCAGCATAGTGACATGTGCTTTACCAATTGATGTTCTTTCTTTAAGATAATCTTTGCATACAGGGTGTCCCAGAAAAAAACCCTTACAATCTTTATGTGCAATTTTCTTAGGTTTAATGGACAGTCAGAAAGTAAGTAAACATTGCATTTTATAGTCCATCAATTGTACTTTCAAACACCGTTTGTTGCCTTTTAAAGGGAAGTGTACAACAAAAGTTACGTGCAATACAATGTTTAAATACTTTCTGACTGTCCGTTAAACCTAAGAAAATTGCACGCAAAGATTGTAAGGTTTTTTCTGGGACACCCTGTAGTTTTGATAAGAAAAAATCTTGAAATCAATAAGGAGGATATGTTTCACAAAATGAAAAATGACTTTCGTAGTCGAAAAAAGTAAGAAATTGTGGAACTTAATCAGGGCACAATTTAGTTCAAAATATGCTTGGAATATTTAAGGACATTTGACTGATGGTGACGTACGAACCTCATATTAATGTAAAATTATGCAAAAGTCTTTTGATCTATTGTTATATATCTATTCATACACAATGATAACTGCACACTATCTTTTTTGAGGTCATTTATAAAAGTCAAAGGCGTATGTTTTTTTCTTCAGGAGTTCCAAGGTCCCAAACAGACACTCACAGTTTTGAACAATGACCAAATTGAAAGATGGTAAAAGGTTATTATTGTTATTGACAACTATCATTTTTTCTTTTAATTCTTACTAATTTCGACCATGTTTGAACAAATGGGCAAAAATCATATCACGATATGGCACTATCAAAATTTTCTGGATTTATTTCAATTGTTCTTAAAAACAAGGGTATGTGTCTGTCAGGTGTGAAGTAAAATATCATGATTATTCAATTTTTCCCTTAACAAATACTATTATATGTGACCGTCCATCCCAAACCAGACGTAAATGCCACATCTTGTCATTTTCACTTTTTGAATTATTTGCAAAGACCATGGTTTAAGGATTAAAATGACACCTTAATGAACATCACGATTTCCAGAAGTCAAGTTATGGTCCGTCAAAGGTTGTCAGAAAGTAAACATATAACTGAGATAAACGCGTTCAAAGATCAGTAAGCCCTATATTTTCTGTTGAATGTCTTGAAAATATGCAGATTTATTTCACATTTCCTATAATTTTCTTGAAATGTAACTTTGCTGGTATTTTGTAGTAAGCACAAGGATTGTGAATCTGTTAAAAAAATGACTTTCCGCAAATTACGACCTTGACATGTATTTTCACCCGTAGCGCAAAATGAAGTTTCTGGCATTTACGACTCATACGGACTGGACAACCACATGAGTGGTTTGTTTTGTCCATATGATTTTATGCGGCAAAAGGAACTTAAGCAATACATAAATATTTATGTATCCAATTTACTTTACAAGTTTAAATTTACGTATGGTTTTATGCCTAATGTGAGCCAAATCATTAATGTACTTGAACAGAGAAACTGATCTGATAAGAATCTAAGAAAATGCAAAAAACAATCTATTTCTTTATAGAAGAGAAAAAAGGGAAAAGAAAAAAGAAATAGACACATTTTCAAGTCAATTAGTGGAAAAAAAGCACCATGCTTTGATTGAATATTTTTATTAAAAGTTGTAATTAATGGGTTTTATTTTAACAAAGGTGGTGTGAATAGCTTAGGCTAATAGTAATTGCTACTTGACAACCACCCACTCCTACAAAACAAATTTTGTCAAAATAAAAATCACTTAATGTCTTTAATTTTATTAAAAAGTAATAATCACTTTATGTCTTTAATTTATAAATATTTTTTTAATTAAATGGTTTTAAAGATAAAAAATGGTTACTTAAGTTATATCATTATTATGAGGTTTACAACAAACTTATATCATTATTATGAGGTTTACAAAACAATTAATGGCTTGTATAATTTCTGACAGGACTGTAAAATGATTTCAACAAAAACAAACAGGAAAAACATTTTGTCAACAATAGGGCAAAAACCATGTGCTTCTTTGTTCTCCACTACTTGCCCCTATTTTTGGAAAAATGAACAACATCCCTTACTCCATCTAAGTCAGAAAAATTTGTTTGTTTGTTTTTAGCTTATTGATTTATACTGAAATACATCAACTTGGAAACGAAATTTAAGATGAACTTGTAGCAGAGCTTTGCAATTTATATCAAAAATAAATAGTTTTATTGCTCTACGGTTTTACATATATTTCCTCTATTGGTCTGTCAATCGTTGAACTCAAATAGATAGACAGAATAGAAAATTACAGTCGTCAGATATTTTTCTCTTTCTCTGATAGGTTTACTTAAGACAATACACCAGTGTTTAGATTGGAATATGGAATATATTGAGCCGTAAATGACAACAAAATGCCTCTTTTAAGTAGGGCTTTTCTTTCAATTTTACATAGCGCTATTTATAAAACCAATATCAGTTGCATAGCTTTATTGATTTGAGGTTTTCAAAAAGCTATCAGTGTAAACAGTATTGTAGATAGTGTCATGGTTAAATGGATGGTGGTTTCTACTTTTTTCTCATTCAAGATGTTTAACATAATTTAACCGAAACCTATAGCAGAGAAAATCTAAAAAGTCGAGTTTTTACAAATGCTGACTTGCTTCAAGTTTTTACAAATGCTTAATTGATGGTGTATTTGGGTTAATTTGAGGCAAAAGTAAGCATGATCCAGAACAATTAATAGTAGTATGTTATGTACTTTTCCAGCATAGTTCTGGTGGAATTCTAGGAGCAGAATCAAAATTCTGATTTTTGGTATGGATGAATACCAAAATCAAGCACTCAGATTGGCATAATATAAGGCCAAATAAAATGAATAATGTGTTTTGCATCCCCGCCTGCCCTAATTTTTCAAGATTTTGAAATATTTTTATTATTTTCCCTTGTTTGTTCCGTATCTTAACTTCTGAAACTGTTATACTGGAAATAGATACTTTGAAGTGTTTGATGATCATTAATGAACATATTCCAAACACTTTCTTCAATCTAGGGGTAAAGCAATTCGGAAATAACACAAAATTAGAAGGGCCTCTCCAACTTTGGAATGTGTCAATAGGAAAAGCCGTTGGTATATGGAATTTATATAGAAATAGATAATAAATTTGGGAAAAATAATGAATAATAAGGACCTCCCTCGCCAAATTTTTAAAAAGTCTGGATGTTAAACACATAATTGACTTTACTTGGCCTAATCAAATCAGAGAGCATAATTTTGAAATTCATCTTACGTTAAAATCCTACTCCTGCCAGCTTTCTAAGCTTAAACTCTGTTGGAAAAAAATAAATAAACTGCTCACCTTTGTATTTCTTGGCTGCCCCCCTTGCAACACCCAACACTTACTTACCTATACTCTGTAAATCTTGAAATATGCAACAAGCAACCTATTATCTAACAAAAACCAAAAATGACCATACAGGGAAATAGTTAAAAAGTCTCTATGTTTTGAATCATATAACAACATATTCAATCCTGCTGAATATTCAAATAAACTTATATTCAAGGTTTGTTAATGTGGTAGCAACAAAATTAACCAGAAATAATACGAAAATCATGAACGATTCAAGTACAAAAATATTAATATGCAGTGATTTGGTCTTTAATCTATCCTAATCAATCATAGCTAGTTTCTTACACAATACATAAACAACAGTTCACAATGTTGTAGAATACAATGGATATTCTATTGATCTTCTTTTTCTTCTTCCATATAGAGTGCAGCCCCCATTAGTTTGGGGATAAACACACTGGGTTTACGCATGTGATGTGTCGACAACACATCATTGATAAAAAAAGTGCAATTTAAACAATGTGATTTTAAAAATAAACCATATAATATGTAACAGGGTCTGATTGCTTGTTGCATACTTCAAGGTTTATAGAGTATAGTAGATATGCTATATGCCAACAAAAATGACAAGGATTACATTTTCAACAACTCACCGTATCTCCTAACAGCAGCATCCGTTGTTGATTTGTAATGAACACACAGTTGATATTCAAATTAGCAAGTGACGCATGGCACGGTGTTCACAGCTTGCACTGTTGGCGTGCTGTTTATCTCGTATCGGGAACTTGGAGTTCATGTGAGGCCTGGTGCTTTGGAAGAGATAAAAGCATCAAAGCAATAAACATTCCAAAAATTTTTTAGTAAAAAGTAGCAATTGCTAGTAAGAAAAAGACATTAAGAAAAAGCAATAGCTAGACTAGAAAAAATTATCCGTAGCAATTGCTTAAAACATATTCAAAACCTTCAGCTTAGACTAAT
Organism: Ophiothrix spiculata; assembly: GCA_000969725.1. Taxonomy (NCBI): domain Eukaryota; kingdom Metazoa; phylum Echinodermata; class Ophiuroidea; order Amphilepidida; family Ophiotrichidae; genus Ophiothrix; species Ophiothrix spiculata. The sequence goes on from JXSR01S013143.1 coordinate 16,484, forward strand.
ACCTTTTTCTTGTCTGGGATAAACCCAGACAAGCCAACGCTACCATACAAACAATAGCCAGGCTAGCTTTTGCTTACATAAAGTTAGAAATTGCTTTTGTCTACCAGACACAAATGTTACAGCAATTCACTCCACATTTTCGGTATCAATTTGTCACAGTTTCTGACAAATAGCATGATTTATGTCATCTATAGTTACACAGCACTAGTATACTTCAGTGTTTTTTCTTACGCAGTACAAATATAGCAGAAACCATGAATGTATACCAGTGATAAGCTCCTCATATAGGATCTTAGTAAAATGTAAGTAATTGCTACATGTTGTAAGCAAAAGGTCAGCTTTTTGAATACAAATGTAAGCAATTACTTACAAGATGAGCAATTGCTTGGAAGGGACTAGAAATAGCTTTTGTTGCCTTGAGAGAGCTTTTTATTGCAAGTCAATGCTAGCTTTTAAGAATAGAAATTCAAGAAATAGCTATAGAAACAGCAATTGCTACTTTTATGAATTCGGCCTATACATGTTCTGTGTGGGATGAGTTTTTCACCATAAAATAATGCTCGCCTTCAAGTATCTACTTTGTTGTTGTGTTGTCAATGCTATTATTTTACTTATGAAAAAGTATTTGTTCACAATTATAATAGCTTTTGTTATTCAATCATTTGTTAGCAAATTGATAATGATTTTTTCAAACTGGCTGATGAAAACACTCAGGTAATATGTAAGGGTATGTGTGTTGTTGCTATTTCTGCTGGTAGATTTGCATCAGTTATGTGTTATTAATTTGTAATATATCTGATATTTATTTTTATTGTTTTACAAGATTTTTCTTCCAAGGATGTATTTTATGATAGTTCAAAATTAAATTATGATTGTGTGCAAAATTAGATATTTGTGAAAATGTGAAATTTCATCAATTATCTTGAAAAATGTCAACATTTTGAAGAAACCCCCGAATATTGGATAACATTATAATTTTACATTAGCAGGTAAAATAGTAAGGTAACGCTCAATAAATAGATAACACATCTTTGAAGAGAAATACTGATTTTTCATTGTTAAAACATGAATCATTTTAGAGGTAATATGTCAAGCTAAAGCTTTTAATTTCAGGTTATTTAAAAAAAAAAATCATTTTTTAAATTATTAAAGGTTGCCAGTTTTTCAATGGACCAGGGCTCTATTTTATAAAGATTTAAGAATATTCCTAAGTTGGTCTGCAGAACAATAATCTTTCATGAATCCACAAATATCTTAAGACTTTGATAACAACGAGTTTCATTTCCTAAAGCAAATTTGGATGATAAATGTTAAATTATTATCAGTTTATGAAATTCCTATTCCAAAGTTGTTAAGAAAATTTTAAACCAAACAGAAAAGTTCTTATCTTTATTAAAAATGTTCTTAACTTTAGGTCTGATCTTAATTTGACTGTATTAGGTCAAAGGTCAATTACCCACGACTTCATCTGTATTGGTCAAAGGCAGAAATGTTTAAACTATTCAAGTATATTGGCCTTAAGTTGGGAAATTTGGTCACATCCAAGTTGAAAATGTTCAAAAATGTCTTGTTCTGAAGTAACTTTACAAAATTATACTTAAGAATATTCCTAAATAACTTAATGAAATAGAGCCCAGGTCACATATATTTTTGCAAAAATATCTTTTCCAGGTTACATCCAAACCTTTGTATTATGTGTCCTTTTATTCAGTTGAGATGAGTAGTATGAGAGTGAAGCTGGTTTCAAAATATCTATTGTGGTGGTCAATCTAGAAGACCTTTTTGTGCTTCAAATTGTAATGTTGTAATCTGACAAAAGTTTCTTTTGCTTTTCATTTGCAGTTCTTCCAGAGTTTTTCATCACACCAGATGCAATCACCATGAGTTCTGTAGGAAGTGTGGTAGACCTGCCGTGCCAAGCAACTGGAGTACCCAGACCTACTGTGACATGGTATAGGAATGCTAAAAATGTAGAAACCATCACAGACAATAGATATCAGGTAGGTACTTAGTTTACACAACCAAATTCCTTGTATAGATCTGCCATGCCAAGCAACTGGTGTACCCAGACCTACTGTGACATGGTATCGGAATGCTAAAAATGTAGAAACCATCACAGACAATAGATACCAGGTAGGTACTTAGTTTACACAACCAGATTCCTTGTATAGATCTGCCGTGCCAAGCAACAGGTGTACCCAGACATCACAGACAATAGATACCAGGTGGGTACTTAGTTTACACAACCAGATTCCTTGTATAGATCTGCCATGCCAAGCAACAGGTGTACCCAGACATCACAGACAATAGATACCAGGTAGGTACTTAGTTTACACAGTCAGATTCCTTGGATAGATTTGATGTATAAGCAACACTTGTCATCTGAACCAGATTCTTAATAACCTACCATTTTTAATTTTTGGCTGCTTTAGAATCCATAATCATATAAAATATTCTCTGCCAGTATACAACACAGCCAAGCCCAATAGAATTGCTAGCTTTTGATGAGTGTTCAATGTTCAATTAAAATTAAATTCATCCATGTTTTTATGGAGATGAGACGTCATAAGTACTTCTGAGTCGGAAAAGTCACTTTTTTTGGGCAAACATGGCAACCAAATTGAAATTTTGCTGTAAAAGTTCTAAATATTGGAATTTTGCCGGGTTTTTTGCTTATAAAGAAGGAAAATGGTGTTTCTAATGTGTTCTGGAAGTTTTAGGTGAATACCATGCAGATATTTTTCAAAATGGTGACTTAAAATTTTCCCAGGTGGCAACCACTCCCTACCTTCCGTCTTTGACGAGGCACCCTGGCCACCCTAAAGGTGGTACCTACATTTTTTTCCCTGCTAAAATTACCGCAAAGGATGAACTTACAGCTGCCCAAAACCCCAAGGTCATATTCGTTTTTATGCGACAGGGAATCATCTGTTAGGGGATGGTACCCCCCCTGGTAAGACAAGGGTTAATGAATATAATACATTTTGTACAATGCAAAGCTTTAATCATCTCCATTCCAATCCAAAAGCAAACAAGAAATAATTTTAAAAAAATGTATTCTTGTTGCCAGCAAATGTATCCAATGCACCAAAAAGTTTTAAATGAACTTTAATAAATCTTCTAGAAATTTTCAATTGTGAGCTAACAGAAAGGTTTTTTGCAGGTAGGCCCCTAATGTTAGAAATATTACCACTATTGTTGCATCTCTTATTAAATGAGCATGCACTAGCCATAGGCGTTATTGTTAGCTACTATTTTGGTTATATCAGTAGTTCTCTGTGGTTCAGAGCTTAGAGAACTGATCTTGTACTCAAGAGGTTGTGGGTGCAAGCCCCATTCAAGCCAGTGCAGTGTTGAGTCATTCAGTAAGGTACTAGCCATAGGCATCATTGTTAGCTACTAATTTGGTTAAATCAGTAGTTTTCTGTGGCTCAGAGCTTAGAGAATTGATCTAGTACTCCAGAGGTTGTGGGTGCAAGCCCCATTCCAGCCAGTGCAGTGTTGAGTCGTTTAGTAAGGTACTAGCCATAGGCGTCATTGTTGGCTACTATTTTGGTTAGGGGCGGCTTCAAAACTCAACCTGCCGGTTCTGGGCGGTTCTAGGCGGTTGGCTAATTGTTTATTCCGGTTGAACCGCCCAGAACCGGCAGACAACCACCAGTTGAGTTTTGAAGCCACCCCTTATATCAGTAGTTCTCAGCCAGTGCAGTATTGATCTTTCAGTAAGGTACTAGTCATAGGCATCATTGTTGGCTACTATTTTGGTTATATCAGTATTTCTCTGTGGCTCAGAGCTTAGAGCATTGATCTAGTACTCCAGAGGTTGTGGGTGCAAGGCCCATTCCAGCCAGTGCAGTGTTGAGTTGTTCAGTAAGGTACTAGCCATAGGCGTCATTGATGGCTACTATTTTGGTTATATCAGTTCTCTGTGGCTCAGAGCATAGAGAATTGATCTAGTACTCCAGAGGTTGTGGGTGCAAGCCCCATTCCAGCAAGTGCAGTGTTGAGTCGTTCAGTAAGGCTTTGCGTCCAAAGACAGTCACTTGCTTAAGTGACATTCTCTCTTGATATATGCTAAAATGGAGAGCGAATGTTGCTCGTGCATGTTGCAGTGTTGTCATGGTTGAATAAGCAAATACAAGAATATTTGGAGCGATCTGTGCTTCTACTCAATCTGAAATGTAGCGAGGGTCACTCCCAGTTGAAAAGAAGTTTCCTCGGTAGGATGAGCGAATGTCACTTGGGCAAGCAAATGTCTTTGGACACAAGACTATTTTATCCATATTTTTTCTTCCCACCTTAGAAATGACAGAAAGGTTCTTAGATATGCCAAAACCACTACAAAGGTAAATCAGACTAGCTTGGGCAAAGGAATGGCATACTCCCTCTTACACAGTTTATTGGCGTCTGACCTACGCCAGGCGGGGGCGGCCGCGATTTAGTAGAAGCTAGTAAATTTAGGGCTAGGGATTTCAAAAACGCAAATTTAGGATGCATTTTACGTGTCTTTCTATTGGCGCATTAATATTGAAAATGTTACAAAAAATGTATTTTACCTTTATTCAAATAATAACAAAAGTGCTCCTATAGTGATACACATTATTGTATTATTCTAAATCCAATGGGGTTCACGCGTGAACCCCATTCGTAGCAAAGGAATTTTAAGTTTATTCGATGCACTATTTTAACATAATTGAAATTGCACCGCGGAGGTTTACATGATCAAATCGAAGCAATAAAGAGGCATATCCACCGTCGTCTGACCTATGCGACAAAGAAATGAAGGTGGCACCATGACTGTTAGCAAATAGCTTTAGTTTCAACTTTTACTTTATTTACCTCTATCCTTGAATATTTCATTTAGATATTTCTGGAAACATTACATTAACAGCCATGAGGTCTGTGTTATCATTATGGGTTTCTAATATAGTTTGCCTTAAATATTTGATCAATCTATTCAAAATGTCTTCAATTATTTATCTCATGCAATCAACACCATCATGAATTGCGATTCCGCTTTGGCTTTATGGATCAGAAGACGCTCAGAAGTTTACTCACATTTAGGTCATTTCTCGGTCCACAAGAAGATATTTTGCTTTATTTTTGGTCATTAAATATTTACAAGCAATATCATGCTTAGGAGAAGCTGACATGAATTGCAAATAGAGAATAAGATACGATTTTGACTTAAAGGTTAGATACTTCTCCATGTTAGATTTATATTTGGGTCACTTTGCAACTTGTTAATGATGATGAACGGCAGGTATTTGTAGAAATAAAATCATAATAGAAATGTATTGTTATTTTAGTTGATTGTTCTTTTGTAATTTATTTGTAAAACATGGGATATGTAAGAAATGTCCTGTTTTTCTTTTACTTGTTTTCTTCCTTTTTAAATTGACAAAAAATATTCAAAATACGAAAAATAGTGGAACAAAATACAAATTTTCTGTTTAAAAAAAGTTCCAAAGTAATTGATATTGCTGAAAAAACAGCTGACTTTAGATGATTTTGGCAAGTTGAAAAAAAAAACCTTCCAAAACAATATCTTGATTGGGCCCATACAACAGGTGTTTTTTTTTTTGTATCTTGAGAGGAAATTTTATCTTGAGAGGAAATTTTTATTTACAAAAATATTAACTTAAACTAATCTTTTGAAACAAACCTTGCCTCCTGATCTTGATTATTAATTAATCTAACCAAAAAAGCATACAAAGCATATTTGTTCAAATCAAAGTTGGTAAGTTTACATTTGAACTTTTTTCTGTCATGTAGCCTCCAAGACAGATATTCTGAAACAAGTTTGAAATTATACAGAAATACTTTTGCTACGAGTAATTCTTGATTGAAAATGAAATGGCAAAACCCTGATTTTTAATAAAATCTAAGCAATGATCATTTACTTTTATTTGCTCAAATTAAGTAGGAAAGTTTACATCTAAACTTTTACTACAATAAAAGTTTCACTGCAGCGTTACTTACAAATCAAGAACATTCTACAACAAGACTGCCTCTCATCTCCATACTTAATTCCTGATTATAAAGTGACTGATAAATTTTAGATGCTGATTGAATTTGCAGTGAAAAGGATCATAAATTTCCATCAATGTTAGGAAATTGTTTCAATAAGTAGGTCAATTTGACTTTGTCCTGATATGGAATATTAACAAGATAAGTGGCATCTATTCAAAGCTTTTGAGTTCCTTGAAATAAAAGGAGTTCAGTTGACATGGTTTTTTTTAATTTAATAGCAATACAATGATAGTTTAGCTAGAATACGTTATTTGAAGCATAATTCTGTATTAGTTGTTCAATAGTATTTTTGCCCAAACATTTGGTTGTCATTTTGAAACAGTTTGTCTGATTTTTGTTTTTGTTGTTTTTTGATTATATGGTGTGCTGTAATTAAAAGGTATTGAACCATGAAAAATCTATGTTTTCACCATTTTCTATTAGCATCACCAATGAACACTTTAACATGCATACTTTCAAGTTATAAATAGAAAAAAATGAAAAACAAAAACAAAAAACAATATCCTGACTCAAAATAACAAATCAAATAAAAAAATACATTATTTTCCTTTGTTTATGTACATTTTAACATGTATTTTCTCATATTTTGTTTTTACCCTCTTTTGTTGATTTCACAAAATTGTTGGGCAAAACATGTACCCTCTATAGTCTTTAATTTGGCACAAATATGAAAGTGTACTCTATGATTTCTACCTACTTCCAAGAATGTTTGATGCATAGATTTGGTTGCTGGACATCATGGCCCGTATTCCAGAAAGGTGTTTAGCTAAATCAAGGTTTTATTTCTCGTCAACAGTGTTCTGCTTGAAAGCTGCAATGATCCGTATCATTCCCGGACAGTTGATGATCAGTTAAACAATGGTTTAGCTAAACATCTTTCTGGAATATGTCTAAATTTCATTACAAAATTATTTTTTGAAAGTTGCAGTCGGGTAATTTTGACTCCCTGACATAATTACTACTGACAGTTGTAAGCCAGACCTATCAGGAGGTTTTTTTATTTTAATGTGGCGTGTTAATTTTCTTGTCAACTCCAAACTTGACTATATGTGGCAATAGTCTAGACTAAAAGCAAGTCATCATTCAGCCAAAGTGGTATTGGTCAAGACTCTTAAAGTCCAGGTTTGAGGTTCATATGCAAAACAGAGTTAATCCCACAATTTAAGTGTAGTGTTTCTAGAAATATATTCACTAATGTTCAAAACAGATAAAATAATCAAGATCTGAAAAAAAACCACTTCATTATGAATAGTAAAACTGGGACATTATTTCTCAAAGATTTTTTTCAAAAAAAGGATCACATTTCTCTTATTCCAGTGCTGATTTAGTCTAGTTCTAACTATTTTTCAGTCCTAAAAGTTTCTAAAAACAAACTATGAATTCAGAGTACAATTTTGTAAAAACTGTGATGAAATATTTATGTGAATGACATGCATTTGCAGGACAGTTTAAAATTTGAGTGTACTGCTTGTCATCACAGTCAGGCAACCAAGCAAGCTTGGAATCTGGTAGCCAGGCAGGTTGATCTATGAGATGGGTCTACTCAACAGGGATGACTGATGTTCACAGTCAATGCTAGTGATTGAGTGGACTATAGTGGCTATATGATACTGGATTACGATTTAAATGCATCAATGATTTATGTCCATTTGGTTATTGTATACATGGGCTTAATTGAAGTTTGTTGTAGAAACATATGTTTGTATCCTTAAGAGGTACTGGACAAATTAAATATCGTCGTCAAACTTTGTTTCAAATATTTCAAGATTGTTGCTGCGTTTGAAGTGTTAATGGTAAAAATGACAGCTTGCCAAGTCTTATACATATCATTTTTTGTTTGTATTTTGCTATGTGTTTTGATAGAAATTGTCATGAATATTTTATCAATCTATTCAAAATGTCTTCAATTATTTATCTTGTTCAATCAACACCATCATGAATTGTGTGTTCTGCTTTGGCTTTATGGATCAGAAAACACTCAAAGTTTACTCACATTTAGGTCATTTCTCGATCCACAAGAATATATTTGGCGTTTTTTTTAGTCATTAAATATTTACAAGCAATATCATGCTTAATCCTTTACGAAGGATTTTGTCTGAAAGGTTAGATATTTCTTCATGTTACATTCATATTTGGATCAATCTACAACCTGTTTAGCAATGATGAGTAGTGAGAATTAAATTAACCCTTTGAACCCTAGCCATTCCACGTGTATCTGTACTGCTGACCCGGGCTAACCAGAAAGTTAAAAAAACAAAATACATCCCCTAAACTTACTTTGATTCTGATTGCCCTTGCTTTACTTTTTCATTTTACAGTAGTCTGAATTGTTCTAATAGCCAGCATTCACAAAAGAATACTATTTCTGTTGACCAATATATTCGACATTTACGTTGTAGTCTATGGGTGAAGCCACATTTGTTGAAAATTGTGATCAAATTTACGAAAATATGAGGAATTTTTCATTTCTTTCGAGTAAATTAGAGCAAAATGACCCATCAACCATGGGTTCAAAGCTTCATTAATTAGTGTCTTCCAATATAAAAGAGACTATTGAAATTTGTAACTACCCATGCTTGTTGACAGACACATCAAGTTTCTGACATGTGACCTAAAAGCCGGTAAACCGGCTCATCGGGTATACGGTACATGTACACGTGAGCCGGTATACCAGCTCGTCGGGTTCAAAGGGTTAAGAGAAGTAAAGATGGGCAGGTTATTTTAGTTGATATTTGGTTTGCAATTTATAGTCAAGGCAATTATATCTTTTTTTAGAAAAGCTTTGTATTGTAGCATATACCAGGTGTCCCAAAAAATGGTTACATGTAGAAAAATGACCGTGTGCTAAAACTATAGTAGTTAGAGAAAAAAAACCTTTGCATAAATTATATTACAACCCTCTTCTAGATACTCGTGAAATTTTGATATCACAGCATTATTAGTCTTTGAGATATTAACAAAGGTAGATACCTATGTCAGAAACGCATTTGTTCAAAACTCAAAAAAATAATAAGCATACACGTTTTGTAATATTTCAATGTGCTTTTTTTCGAAATGATCATGATCAGACTTTATATTAAATATCCAAATTTGATACAATTTTTAATGAATAATAATTGAACTCTCTTTCAGTATATCTAGTATGCAAATTAGGGATACCTGCATTCCATGCATTCCAGAATGAGTTGTTTATAATGAACCTTTCAATCAAGTTGTGGCGTGAAAGTTGATGAATACGCATAAAGCAAAATCGAATTTCATGGGTAACATTGATTCTTTAACTGTTTAAACTGCTAACTTGTGTAAATTTTGAAAAAAATAGTCTTAAACTTACAAGACATAGTTAAATTATTATTTTCTTTATTTAGTAGCAAAAGTCCGATCGAAATTTAGAAATAGCAGAAATAACAAAATTTTGAATTGGTGGCCAATTTTGCCAAAAATCAGATTCCGACATAATTTTCAGACCTGTAGTAATTTATGACATCATGATTACGTAACATCTTGTCGAATTTTCATGATATTGGTATCAATGGGAAGAAAAAATCCCACCCTATACTATGGTATACAACAACTTAAGTTTGGGTCTGTCAATTCCAAGTTCACATTGACCAGCGGTTAAAATAACATCAAACGAACATGCTTCCGATTTTGTTGAATTTTGAAAAAATGCGTTTCTGACATAGGTATCTATCTTTGTTGATAACTCATAACATAACAATGCTGTGATATGAAAATTTTGCGAACATCTAGCACAAATATGTATCATAAGTCATGCTAAGTTTGAATTCTCCAAGTGCTATACTTTTTGCAAACTATCATTTTTCTACATGTAACCATTTTTGGGACACCTGGTAGTTGTGGCATATGAGCATTTGAGCTAAGGCAATATGGCACAACTCATTTGCATATTGCCACAACTTGATTCAATCAAAAAGTATAGGATATGTGATTATGACCTTTGGGACAAGATTAGTGATATATTGGCTTGTACTGTCCCGCAAAATTTTCAAGGATTGTGCAGTTGAAAGGTCATGACGTTTTTCTGTCATGCAGCCTCCGCGACAGATATTCTGAAACAAGTTTGAAATTATACAGAAATACTTTTGCTACAAGTAATTCTTGATTGAAAATAAAAAGGCAAAACCCTGATCTTGATTATTAATAAAATCTAAGCAAAACCATCTACTTTTATTTGCTCAAATTAAGTAGGAAAGTTTACATCTAAACTTTCACTGCAATTAAAGTTTCACTGCAGCATTACTTCCAAATCAAGAACATTCTACAACAAGACTGCCTGTCATCTCCATACTTAATTCCTGATTATAAAGTGACTGATAAATTTTAGATGCTGATTGAATTTGCAGTGTAAGGGATCATAAATATCCATCAATGTTAGGAAATTGTTTCAATAAGTAGGTCGATTTGACTTTGTCTTGATGTAAAATATTGACAAGATAAATGGCATCTATTCAAAGCTTTGAGTTTCTTGAACGAAAATGAGTTCAGTTGACATAGTTTTTGTAAATTTAATGGCAATACGTTAATAGTTTACCAGAATACCATGCAACTACAAAATGTTTTCAGTGTCAGTTTATTATTCTTGTTTCAATATTTGCTCAATGTTATTTCTTGTTTGCTCAAAAATTTTGGTGCAATCTGAAATGGTTTGTTTGGTGTGTGCGGGGTACTTGTAAGGTCCAAAATTCCACAAAACTTGACCCCCTTCTTTACTGCCAATGGTTGTAAGAGGACCATTGGAATGTTTGTGGAGTGGTGCATTATTCTATTTTGTCCTTTCAACTCAGTTGGATTCAACCCAGTCAATCCCAAAAGAGGATATCAGGACCTTCCCATCATGCCTTGCTTCTAATGAGATATTTTGTATGGGTTGTAATGAGAGGATTTTGTAATGAAACAAACCTGAAATGCAATTTTTGGATGAAATCTGCTTATTGTGCTGAGTTTCATCACAAAAACCTCTCCTTGCAACCTGTTCAAAAATACCATTAGAATCAAGGCATGATGGGAAGGTCCTGATATCTCCTTTTGTCAATCCTTAAGATCAAAAGCAAGTCAATTGAGATTCAGTTAAAGTGGTATGCACAAAAGGGTAAGCCCCACGACAAAAGTAGTTGTAGACAAAACTGAATTGCCGTTTTGCTAGAAAACTAGTTGCTCTGTTCTGAAAGTCAACAAAATCTGAAAATTTGATTATAAACATTAAAACACACACATTATTTGTCACAGATTTATCCCAATGCCATTCTTCAAAGGAAGTTTCACTTGGTCCAGTTTCTGCTTTAGCTAGTTCTTACCATTTTACCGTCCTGAAAGTTTTTGGAAACGGACTATGAATGCAGACGATAATTGTGTAAAAACATTATTGAAACATTCATGCGAGTGATATGCATTTGTAGGACAGTTTAATGTTTGATTGTATTGCTTGTCATCACAGTCATGGTGCATTCCCGCGTCCGACGATTTCACAACCGATACCCATGTACGTGCACTTTAACTTTGAAGACTGCGTATCAGTAGACATCATGCAATGATGAAATCGCTGGACTCTGAACATACCATCATGCAACCAAGCAAGCGTTGATCCATGAGATTGGGTCTACCTAACAAGGATGACTGATGTTCACAGTCAATGTTAGTGATTGAGTGGACTATACTGGATACATGATGCAGGATTACGATTTAAATGCATCAATGATTTATTGTCCATTTGGTTATTGTATACACTATATTGATGTTTACATATATTTGTATCGGTAAGGAGGCAATAGACAAATTAAGTATCACCTCCAAACTTTTTCAAACAATTCAAGATTTTTGCATTATTTGATGTAGTTGAAGTGGTAAAAATGGCAGCATACCAAGTTTTATCGTCAAATTCAATCCCTACATATCAAATTGTATTTTTCTCTAGTTTTGTTATGTGTTTTGAAGAAATTATTATGAATATTTTATCAATAAATTCAAAATGTCTTCTATTATTTATCTTGTGCAATCAACACCATCATGAATTGCATATTCCGCTTTGGCTTTATGGATCAGAAGACACTCAAAGTTTACTCACATTTATGTCATTTCTCAGTCCACAAGAAGATATTTGGCTTTATTTTAGTCATTAAATATTTACAAGCAATATCATGCTTAGGAAAAGCTGACAAGAATTGCAAATGGAGAAGAAATGATTTTGTCTTAAAAGTTAGATATTTCTCCATGTAAGATTCATATTTGGGTCATTTTGCAACCTGTTTAATGCTTCTGAGTGGTGAGAATTGAATTAAAGAGAAGTAAAGGGACTGGCCTAGATTCTTCCCACTATTTTTTTACCTACAAATGTTTTACTTGAATCTATAGAACATTTTTATAATAATATCAGTTCGGCGGAACTCACAATTCGGATACGTATCCGAATTTGGATACTCCCTATCACAATTCGGATACCCGTATCCGAATTTGGATTAAAAACAGCTGAAACGGGATATCAGCTGAAATTAATATTCAGCTTCGCCGCGCACCATACCGGTATGTATAAAAGTCAATAACATTATCATCATTTGTCATCTAAATTCTATCAAAGTATTGGCCAATTTTTTTTGCCTTTTGTGATAAGAAGCTATCAGGACATTTTTCGAAGCTGTTCCGCTGGAATTGCACAGATGAAAATGACGTTCCACAGATACATTTATCATAAATGCAAGAAAGATGTTTTACATGTACTCCCCAGCTTACGCTATCGATTTGTTTCCTGCGCCACGACAGGAGATCAGAATTCAGATACCCCTCCATATCCTTATTCTGATACTGGTATCACTATTCGGATATGAAATGTGCGTGGGTATCCGAATTCGGATACGTATCCAAATTGTGAGTTCCGCCGAACTGATATAAGCTACAAGTAGTTTTCCATGATTTTGAGGAATATTGGAGAAAATAGTAATTCTTTACCTACTTTAATTTTTTACGTCGGCGCAAAAAAGTGGTAAGAAAACAGTGTTTCTAGTTTGAAAACTTAAAAAGATCTTGTTTCTACACCTGTGATGGGCAATCAAATTAGTTTTGATGAAATTTTTTCTCTTTTGATATGTATTAAATTATCTCCAGGGGCTTTGTTTGATCTTTTATCTGGTAAATCCATCTGAGGTACAAATTTAGGATTTAGAAAACACAGGATGGTCACACCACCATCAAAGAATAAATATATTGCAAATCAATTCTCTCTCAATTTGAGCCATTTGTGTGCAATTTTTTGCACTTTTTTGGATTTTACTCTACTCTTAAGCTTCATTTATAGCATTTCCACAAGTTTTTAATTCTAGGTGGAATCTAATTGGTCAATCAAAAGATAGTTGTGTTTTTTGGTTTTTTTTTGCTACACCTTATTATTTTGGTTAGAAAAAGGAAAACAAAACCCTGATCTTAATACAATCTAAGCAAAAACATGTTGTTTGATTTGCTCAAATTAAAGTAGGAAAGTTAAATCTAAAAGTTTCACTGCAGCATTACTCCAAAATCACAAACATTCTACAACAAGACTATATGTCATCTCCATACTTAACTCCTTACTATAAAGTGACTGATAAATTTTAGATGCTGATTGAATTTGCAGTGAAAAGGATCATAAATTTCCATCAATGTTAGGAAATTGTTTCAATAAGTAGGTCACTTTAACTTTGTCCAGATATTGAATATTAACAAGATAAGTGGCATTGTAAACAAGACATTTAAATGTCACAGGTTTATCCAGAAAATTGCCATCTTTCTTAGGATTCAATTTCACTTGATTCTGTTCAAACTTATTTTGAGGTTTTACTGTTTATAAGGTCTTAATGTTTCTAACAACAAAGCATAAATGTGTGTGGAGAAAAATTTTGTAAAATGAAACATTCATCAGCAAAGTGCAAGATTGTAGGACAGTTTAAATTTTGATTGTATTGCTTGTCATCATGGTCAGGCAACCAAGCAAGATTGAAAATCTGGTAGACTGACAGGCTGATCCATGAGATTGGATGATCCATGAGATTACAATTTTGTAAAAATAGTAATGAAATATTCATGTGAATGACATGCATTTGTTGGACAGTTGTATTACTTGTCATCATAGGCAAGCAACCAAGCAAGCTTGGAATCTGTAGACTGTCAGGTTGATCTGGACGTAAGTCATTAACTGGTCATAATTTTTGTTTCACACAAAAACATTGGTAAAACCATGCCAATTTGTATTCAACGTATTGTTACTCTAAATATATACGCTTAAAACCCACAAAGTTATATATTGCTGGAAAGCTTATTTTCCGAGGAAATCAGTTTTACCTAAATAATCCTAATTTTGAGGGATGGGTAAAAATTATACAGGGTGCAAAATAAAATAAAAGTGCATTTTGGTCAACCAACTTGACACAATGAGATTTTGTTGGGGAAATGTGTATCCAGATGACACAAACATTACTTGATGGATGTAATGATGGCCTTCCATAAAATAATACATTTGGTGACCAAATTTCACTGTGGTCAAAATACTGAGGATGGTCAAAATCTATGAAACGACTCATTAATTTTTGGGATATTTATCGGTCATAATTTTTTTCCTCTATACACTCCATAAACACTAATTACATAATTGGAATCCTCGTCAAATTTCCTTTTGAAAAATGTATAACTTTTACCAACTACGACGACTCGGTCAAAAGATATGCCGTATTTAAAGTTTTCGAGCGTAAATGCATGTTTTGTACAGTAATGTATACAGAAAATTACCCACATATAAACCATTAAGAAACAACAAAATTTGGATGATATGTCAATATTCGATACATGCTTTAGCATTATGCATATCTCATGGAAGTATATGCAAAAAATTAGGATCCCAGCGTTTGTATTTTTAACAATACATGTGTTTATAAATCATAACTTTCTTACGCTTTTGCATGTAATCCTATGCGCGCCTCCTCCACCGTCGCCTCCTCCACCCAATCCATCGTGTTCCCTAATTGCTTTTTCAAGTATAACTTCATTAATTAAAATCATGGGAAGTTCAAATTTTGCACATATATAGAGAATAAATAGACCTTTCATATGATACCAAATTTGCTCTAATACGTAAAGAGGTTTTAGCAAAAATGCATGTTTTCTACCATTTTTTAGGGTAATATGTAACGGATCCATCATATTTGACGGATCTACTTGTGACGCAAGGCCATCTATGAGATTGGGTCTACTCAACAGGGATGAATGATGTTCACAGTCAATGTTACTATTGTTAGTGATTGAGTGGACTATACCGGCTATATGATACTGGATTACGATTTAAATGCATGAATGATTCATGTCCATTGAGTTACATGCAGGCTAAAGGAAAGTTTATCTTAGAAACGTATGGGTGTATCCGTAATGTCAGTGAAATTTTTAGTTTCCCAATCGCAGGTTTCAGCCAATAATGAGGAATCTGTTTAATTTGAACTCTTTGTAAAATGCCTTCAGCCTGAGGCGGAAAAAAGTTGTCAGACTGGAAAGAGTTAAGTGAGGAAGTGATGTAAACTTCATTAAAAAAAAATTGTTTTTCAGTACTTTTTTCTGGATTAACAAAGACATTTTACTGATTATTTTCACTGTTATCTTGTACTGTTTGCCATGCAAGTAATTGTCAACTAAGTTTAACTTGATTACAATGAAAAATGACTTAGATTGCTATTTTGATGCATTTGTTATTTCAAATGACAAAACTCACCAAAGTGAAAACATTTATGTAGGAGATATTGGAATTGACTAAGCAATTTTAATTGTATTTATTTGATATTCATGGAAATGTTTTCATATCTTATATTCATAGGCACTAATGACGTTTGGTTTGCAAATTTAATAACATTCTTACCAATGTTGTAAGTATTTCCAGATTTGTCATCATTTTTTTTTAAATAAACCACTATGTGTAATATTGAATAACCAGGGAAAATCCAAATATTATTCAGACGACGGTGGCCATGCCTTGTTACTACCATATTTGATCAAGTTACCTCCACAGTGTCGCTTGTGTAATTTTCATTATGTTAAAACAGTGCATCGAATAAACTTAAAATTACTTTGTTACGAATGGGGTTCGCGCGTGAACCTCCGCGGTTTTGGAATAATACAATAAAGTGTTTCACTATAGGAGCACTTTTGTTATTGTTTGAATAAAGGTAAAAATATGATTTTTGTAACATTTTCAATATCAATGCGCCAATAGAAAGACACGTAAAATGTATCCTAAATTTGCGTTTTAGAAATCCCTGGCCCCTAAATTTAGTCGCTTCTACTAAATCACGGCCACCCCCGCCTGCATTATTCAGACATGAAATGAAAATGAACACTCCTGATTATGGTGTTTCATTGATGTATTCATTAAAGGGACTAGCTTTTAATCCAGTAAGGATAAGAATCACTGCTCTCAGGCCGTTTTTTCCTTCGGAGAAAAAACAAAAGTTGGTAAAGAATTGTAATTCTTTTCCAAATTTTCCACAAATTCAGGGACAACTACTTGGAGTGTATGTTACTATTTAAGCATGTTCTATCTATTCATGTAAAAAACATGAAGGCAAAAGAAAAAAGTGTAGGAAGAATCTAGGCCCGTCCCTTTAAGGAAAGATGTAAAATACAGGGTGGTCCAGAATGATTGTTACCCATGTACCAAATAGTTCATAGTTCGTAGTTCATTTATTCAGCAATCAATCACAAAAAAATTGATAGAAAGTAATAAATATGTATATACAATGAATATCATGCTAGGACCCTACAGAAGAGCAAAGCTCGTGAGAAGTAGTGGCCCTTATAAACTTAAGTTACCTAAGAAAACGCAGACCGACATAAAATGACAAAAGACATGGTGAAGACGAGGACCGACAAGGACAGGTGCAGACAGACAAGACACAATCATGTTGGCAATGGTATAAGTTGCAGTCGGGTAATTTTGACTCCCTATTGGACTACTGACAGTTGTAAGCCAGACCTATAAAGAGGTTTTTTTTTATTTTAACACTTAAGTGCATAAGGTACCCCACACTTCCGTTAGTGCATAAGGGGGGTTCCATAGTACCCCCCTTATAAAAACCACTTTCCCGCCCGAAATTTGTAATAATCTTTACACCATATATAGGTACACTTATCAACCATATTTCAGGGGGGAAAAATAAAAAAATACGTGCCGTTTCAAAATGGCGGCCAAATAACCATTTTGTCGCGCAACATCTCGATTTTGGCCAAAATTTGAAAAACCCACTTCCCGAAGGAATTTGCCAATGAAATTTGGCTTAAATTAGGAGATCGTGAATACATTGACATTGCTGAAATAAAATTTGGAAAATTTTACTCCGGGTGGTTTTATGGGCAAATCAATTTTTTTCACACCCCCTAATTATGCTAATTTATGCTAATTAGCTCAAAAATGATGCGGTTGATATGAATTTTTTTTATTGCCAAAAAAAGCGCATCTACTATTTAGGCAATTACATAAAGTAACAGCCGGAAATATTGGGGCGTTAAAATGCGAGAACCGAAATACCAAATGTTGGGTACCATGGTACCCCCTTATGCAATTAAGTGTTAATGTGGCATGTTAATTTTCTTGTCAACTCCAAACCTGACTATATCTGGCAATAGTCTAGTTCAAAAGCAAGTCATCATTCAGCCAAAATGGTTTTGGTCAAGACTCTTAAAATCCAGGTGTGAGGTTCATATGCAAAACAGAGTTAATTCCACAATTTAAGTGTAGTTTTTCTAGAAATATACTCACTAATGTTCAGAACAGATAAAATAATCAAGATCTGAAAACAAACCTCATTATAAATAGTAACACTGGGACATTATTTCTCACAGATTTTTCCAAAAAAGTGAAATTCTTTTAAGGATCAAATTTCTCTTATTTACAGTCGTAAACGTTTCTTAAAACAAACTATGAATTCAGAGTACAATTTTGTAAATATAGTAATGAAATATTCATGTGAATGACAGTTTTAAAATTTGAGTGTATTGCTTGTCATCATAGCCAGGTAACCAAGCAAGTTTGGAATCTGGTAGACTGACAGGTTGATCTATGAGATGGGGTCTACTCAACAGGGATGACTGATGTTCACAGTCAATGTTAGTGATTGAGTGGACTATACTGGATATATGATACAGGATTACGATTTAAATGCATCAATGATTTATGTTCATTTGGTTATGGTATACATGGGTTTAATTGAAGTTTGTTGCAGAAACACATGTTTGTATCCATAAAGAGGTACAGGACAAATTAAATATCATCTTCAAACTTTGTTTCAAATATTTCAAGATTTTTGCTGCATTCGAAGTGTTAGTGCTAAAATGACAGCTTGCCAAGTTTTATCGTCAAATTCAATCCCTACATATCAAATTGTATTTTTTCTTGTTTCATTATGTTATTATGTTTCAATAGAAATTGTCATGAATATTTTATCAATCTATTCAAAATGTCTTTAATTATTAATCTTGTGCAATCAACACCACCATGAATTGCGTAGTCTGCTTTTATATATTTGGCTTTATTGATCAGGAAACACTCAAAGTTTACTCACATTTAGGTCATTTCTCGGTCCACAAGAAGGTATTTGGCATTATTTTTAGTCATTGAATATTTACAAGCAATATCATGCTTAGGAGAAAATGACAAGAATTGTAAATAGAGAAGAACAAAGGATTTTGTCTTAAAGGTTAGATATAATCAAGGCAATTATATCATTTTTAGAAAAGCTTTGTATTGTATATAGCATATAGTTGTTGCATATGAGCATTTGAGCTAAGGCAATATCGTCATGTGAGTGCAAGAAAGTGGTATCTGCAATAGCTGCCATTTGTCATTGATTTTTGCCTGCACACTGTATAATCTCCAGTCTTGAGTCAATGGCTCTTGAAATGGTTCTTCAGGTAACGGTGTCACCTGAAGAACCATTTCAAGAGCCACTGACATTTGGCAGAGAAATTTCAAGGGATTTGTGAAATTCTAGTGCCTTGGTGTTAAAAAATGTAACACAAGGCAGCCATTGCAGATACGACTTTCTTGCACTCACATGACGATATGATACAACTCATTTGCATATTGCCACAACTTGATTCAATCAAAATTAATAGGATATGTGATTATGACTTTTGGGACAAGATTAGTCATATATCGGCTTGTTGTACCGTCCCACAAAATTTTCCAAGGATTGCGCAGTTGAAAGGTCATGACGTTTTTTCTGTCATGCAGCCTCCACGACAGATATTCTGAAACAAGTTTGAAATTATACAGAAATACTTTTGCTTCAAGTAATTCTTGATTGAAAATGAAAAGGCAAAACTGTGATCTTGATTATTAATAAAATCTAAGCAAAACCATTTACTTTTATTTGCTCAAATTAAGTAGGAAAGTTTACATCTAAACTTTCACTGCAATAAAAGTTTCACTGCAGCATGACTTCCAAATCAAGAACACTCTACAACAAGACTATCTGTCATCTCCATACTTAACTCATTACTATAAAGTAACTGATAAATTTTAGATACTGATTGAATTTGCAGTGAAAATGATCATAAATTTCCATCAATGTTAGGAAATTGTTTCAATAAGTAGGTCGATTTGACTTTGTCTTGATGTAAAATATTGACAAGATAAATGGTGTCTATTCAAAGCTTTGAGTTTCTTGAACAAAAATGAGTTCAGTTGACATAGTTTTTGTAAATTTAATGGCAATGCGATAATAGTTTTACCAGAATACCATGCAACTATAGTAACAAAATGTTCTCAGTGTCAGTTTGTCATTCTTGTTTCAATATTTGCTCAATGTTATTTTTTGTTTGCTCAACATTTTTGGGTTAATCTGAAACAGTCTGTCTGATTTAGATTTGTTTGGTGTATGTGGGGTACTTGGTAAGATCCACAATTCCACAAAACTTGACCCCTTTCTTTACTGCCAAAGATTGTAAGAAGACTTTTGGAGTGTTTGTGGAGTGGTGTATTAAGGCCGATCCATAGTCGGCCTCCAAATAAAATTTTCCCTACCAAACATTTGGTCGTGACCTTACCAAATATTTGCCATCGAACTTAAAGTATGAACGGGTAGCAAACATTTGGTCCAATGTATATGGCAAATCAATAACATGTGCAATCTAGCGTAAAATTTTATTTGGTCTCAACTCGGTGTTGAAGTTATTTTGTTTGGAGTCACTCGTCATTTTGACGTCACGACCAACTGTTTGGTAGCGAAAATTTTGTTTGGAGGCCGACTATGTTTTGGGCCTTATTCTCTTGCGTTGATCCGTGAGATTGGGTCTACCTAACAAGGATGAATGATGTTCACAGTCAATGCTGGTGATTGAGTGGATAATACTGGATATATGATACAGGATCACGATTTAAAGGCATCAATGATTTATTGTCCATTCGGTTATTGTATACACAGGCTTTATTGATGTTTACATATATTTGTATCTGTAAGGAGGCATAGACAAATTAAGCATCATCTCCAAACTTTTTTTCAAACAATTCAAGATTTTTGCATTATTTGAAGTAGCTGAAGTGGTAAAAATGGCAGCATGCCTAGTTTTATTGTCAAATTCAATCCCTACATATCAAATTGTATTAATTTTTTTCTAGTTTTGTTATGTGTTTTGAAGAAATTGTTATGAATATTTTATCAATCTATTCAAAATGTCTTCAATTATTTATCTCATGCAATCAACACCATCATGAATTGCATATTCCGGTTTGGCTTTATGGATCAGAAAACACTCAAAGTTTACTCACATTTAGGTCATTTCTCGGTCCACAAGAAGATATTTTGCTTTATTTTTGGTCATTAAATATTTACAAGCAATATCATGCTTAGCAGAAGCTGACAAGAATTGTAAATGGAGAATAAGAAACGATTTTGTCTTAAAGGTTAGATATTTCTCCATGTTAGATTCATATTTGGCTCATTTTGCAACCTGTTTAATGATTCTGAGTGGTGAGAATTGAATTAAAGGGACTAGCCTAGATTCCACTTCGAATGAAAAACGTATGAAAATGCTTTAAATAAAGCCTAAAATTGTAGTAAGTCCAAAAATGTACCAAAAATTACACAGAAATGACTCAAACTGAGAGAAAATCAATTAACAATTTATCATTCTGTGATGGTGGTGTGACTATCCTGTATTTTCTAAGTCCTAATTTTGTACATCAGATGGATTTACCAGTTACCAGATAAAAGATCAAACAAAGCTCCTGCAGATAATTTAATATATATTAAAAGAAAACAATTTCATCAAAAATAATTTGTTTACCCATCACAGGTGTAGAAAAAGATCTTTTTTTCAATTTGAAACTAGAAACACTGTTGACAACATATTTTTGCAACGGCGTTAAAAATCCAAGTTGGTAAAGAATTGCAATTTTCTCCAATATTCCTCAAAATTTTGGAAAACTACTGGTAGGTTATATTACTATAAACATGTTTTATTGATTCATGTAAAAAAATATGTAGGTAAAAAATTAGTGGGAAGAATCTAGGCCAGTCCCTTTAAAGAGAAGTCATGATGCAAACCTGGACTTTGTTTGATTTTTGATTGGCACAATATATAAGCTTATATTAAAGGCATTAGGACATTTCGATTAGCTTTGCTTTGCAACATAAAGCTGCAACATACTATGGCATATTTGCAATTTTGAGGTTATCAATGTTTTACATTTATGCAATTTTTAAGCGTTAGAGATTGGTCAATCAAAATATCATTGTGTTTTTCTGTCATGCAGCCACCATCACAGAAATTCTGATGCGAGCTTTATTATAAAGTATAACTTATTATTTTGTTTAGAAAAAGGAAAAGGAAACCCTGATATTGATTATTAATACAATCTAAGCAAAAACATGTTATTTGATTTGCTCAAGTAGGAAAGTTAAATCTAAAAGTTCACTGCAGCGTTACTCCCAAATCACAAACATTCTACAACAAGACTATCTGTCATCTCCATACTTAACTCCTTACTATAAAGTAACTGATAAGTTTTAGATGCTGATTGAATTTGCAGTGAAAAGGATCATAAATTTCCATCAATGTTAGGAAATTGTTTCAATAAGTAGGTTACTCTAACTTTGTCCTGATATGGAATATTGACAAGATAAATGGCATCGTAAACAAGACATTTTTAAAATTGTCACAGGTTTATCCGGAAAATTGCCATCTTTCTAAGGATTCAATTTCACTTGATTTTGTTCAAATTTAAATTGAGGTTTTATTATACTGTTTATATGGTCTTATTGTTTCTAACAACAAAACATAAATGTGTGTGGAGGACAATTTTGTAAAATTAAACATCCGGCACCCTTGTTTCTGAAGCAGTTTAATATAGGACATTCAATAAACTAGCCCGAATAATAATAAAATGAAACAACCATGACTAGGTAGCTCTATGCATGGAGGAAGTATCCTGTAAATTTCATGAAATCAAAAAATTGCATTTGTTTGCTAGAGGCAAAAGTAGGTCTTAAAATGGTTAAAATATAGGGTTATAGCGCCCTCTATAATCATTTACCCATTGACTTCTATGTAAAATGTCATTTTACAAAAAGTAGTATATCTTAAAAACGCAATCTTTTCATGTTCTAAAATTTTGGAACAATTATCAGATAGTAAATGTCTATTACTCTGTACATATTTTGTATTATGACACGGGCGATTCAAAATAAAATGTCCACCAAAAACAAAGGTGATTCATCAGCAAAATGCAAGATTGTAGGACAGTTTAATTTTTGATTGTATTGCTTATCATCATAGTGAGGCAACCAAGCAAGCCTGGAATCTGGTAGACTGGCAGGTTGATCTATGAGATTGGGTCTACTCAACAGGGATGAATGATGCTCACAGTCAATGCTAGTGATTGAGTGGACTATACTGGCTATATGATACTGGATTACGATTTAAATGCATCAATGATTCATGTCCATTGAGTTACATGCATGCTAAAGGAAAGTTTATCTTAGAAACGTATGGGTGTATCCGTAATGTCCTTGACATTTTTAGTTTCCCAATCGCAGGTTTCAGCCAATAATGAGGAATCTGTTTAATTTGAACTCTTTGTAAAATGCCTTCAGCCTGGGGCGGAAAAAGTTGTCAGACTGGAAAGAGTTAAGTGAGGAAGTGACGTAAACTTCATAAAATAAAATGTTTTTCACTACTTTTTTTCTGGATTAACAAAGACATTTTACTAACTATTTTCACTGTTATCTTGTTTGCCATGCAAGTAATTTAATACGCCAGAATAAGAACATCCCAACTCCAATAGCTCCCTTCTGTTAAGTTATGTAAAATATAAATGCATATCAATCTCTGAAAATGCTTTCAAATCACTAGAAAGCATTTCCATGTCTTAATCCCAATCATAGTGTCACATTTGAACTTGTAGTTGACTTTGTTAGACATTGTTAGATAATTTTCCTAGCATATTGT
The DNA here is from genome assembly GCA_000969725.1 of Ophiothrix spiculata. Taxonomy (NCBI): domain Eukaryota; kingdom Metazoa; phylum Echinodermata; class Ophiuroidea; order Amphilepidida; family Ophiotrichidae; genus Ophiothrix; species Ophiothrix spiculata. Next base: position 39,989 of record JXSR01S013143.1, read on the forward strand.
TGCAGAGGGGAGCTCATGGAGTTGGGATGTTCTTCAGCTACAAGGTCAAATGTGACACTATGATAAGGACATTGACATGGAAATGCTACTTTAGCTATGTGAAAGCATTTTTATAATGCACCTATCACTTGTAACTCCGGCCACCTGGTACCAGGGCGCTAGCGGGGAATGCGCCCGAGCTCATTCATCACAATTTGACGAGTCCCCGCCTAACACTCTGCCGACTTCCCCGTAGGACGGGGCATCCTCAAATCTGAGTCACCGACAAAGTCCCAGCCCCATACCACAGGGAAAGGGCTCAAATTTCATAGATTTACGTCCCGGTCAAATTCCCCGCCTAAATGGTCACCATCGAGCCACTGCCGCATCCCCGCACGCGTTCCCCGCCTGGCGGGGACATCAGCATGCACAACTTCCCCGCACAAGCATGACGAGTTCCCTGCTAGTGCCCGGGTACCCGGGGGCCGGAATTACAAGTGATAGGTGCATAAATATGAATAACAGAAGGGAGCTATTGGAGTTGGATTTTCTTATTCTGGCGTATTCAATTGTCAACCCAGTTTAACTTGATTACAATGAAAAATAACTTAGATTGCTATTTTGATGCATTTGTTATTTCAAATGACAAAACTCACCAAAGTGAAAACATTTATGTAGCAGATATTGGAATTGACTAAGCAATTTTAATTGTATTTATTTGATATTCATGGAACATGTTTTCATATCTTATAGTCAAAGGCACTAATGAAGTTTGGTTTGCAAATTTAATAACATTCTTATTCAATGTTGTAAGTATTTCCAGATTTTTCATCAATTTTTTTTTAAATAAACCACTACGTGTAATATTGAATAACCAGAGAAATATCCAAACATTATTTAGACATGAAATGAAAATGCACACTCCTGATAGCTATTATGGTGTTTCATTGATGTGCTCATTAAAGGGGCTAGGCTTGATTACACTAAAAGTTAAAAACTTATTGAAATGCTCTGAATAAAGCTTAAAAATGTAGTGAAAGCCAAACAAGTTTAAAAATCTATACAAAAATGGCTTACATTGAGAGATAAATAATTGGTAATATGTGATGACCATCCCGAAAAGGGGGACTTTGCTACAGAACTCTTTTTCGAGAAACTGATGAAAATAGGCAGCAAAAAATAAAGAAAATAAAAAGGATTTCCATCAGATTTTCTGTTGTAGAATTTGATTGCCTTGATCAATTTCAACAAATAAGGTGTCATTTTAAAGCTTAGAAAATGTTTTTACAGATGAAATGATAAATTCAAAATTGATATAATCTGCAAAGTCCCCCCTTTTGGGGTTAGCCATCACATATATCATTCTGCAATGGTGGTTTGACTAGCCAGTATTTTCTAAATCTGTACATTTGGTGGATTTACCAGATTAAAGATCAGACAAAGCTTCATGAGACAATTTGATATATACTAAAAGAAAAATTATTTTACCAAAAATAATTTGTTATTTATAAGATCTGAAACTAGAAACACTGTTTTCACACTATTGTTTTTTCCTCTGGAGAAAAAAAAAGTTTGTAAAGAACTGTTATTTTTTATAATATTCCACAAATTCAGCAAAAACTACTATTAGGTTATGTTACTACTAACATGTTCTATCGATTTGTGTAAAAAAATATGTTGATCAAAAAACCAAAAAAGAGCTTGGAGAATCTGGACCAGTCCTTTTAGGCTCATTCTCCGATAAACCGTGCAACTTTGGTTAGAGAAATGTTGAAATTACGACTACTAATAACTCATGAAAAACATACAAAATCATAAA
>JXSR01S013143.1:46484-64725 GCA_000969725.1 Ophiothrix spiculata
CTCCTATTTTATACCATAACATTCGTCTAAAACAAAAATAAGGGAAAACATGCAGACCTGTTATGCTTAAGGTTGTGATCACAAGCCAGGACAGGACCCCTGCCGTTATTTTTGTTTTCCAACCGAGAAATGTTTACGTACGCGTATTCTGTTAATACGTATGATCAGTGGACATTATCATTTGTTTGGAACCAGATCGCACATGTTGGGTTAATTATCATAAATGTGACGCCACTACTTCCCCAGCGTATATCTATAGGAAATTAAGCTTATAATGGGGCAGTGTGGCAATAGCAGTCAGAGCATTGGACTCATAATTGAGAAATTGTGAGTTCAAACCGTGGCCTAGCCATCACAATTTTGTGTCCTTGAACAAGAATTTTTATCCATATTGTTCCTTTCCACCCAAGGTCATTAAAAAAAGAAGGTATAACCTGTTCTTAGTCACTGAGCGTGATTTTACTTCTTTTAGGCTATCCATTACGAGACGGTATATGACAGTGTGTTTAACATTGAATGCAGTAGAGCTGCGTGTTGAAAATCACGGCACATTGAAAACGTAAGCACGCATTTGACGTCTACTGCTCTACTTGATTTGGAATTGTGTTTGAATAGGGGTGTGGGATTTTCCAATAATGATATCTATTGTTTTGTGATAAATAAATGTCTTCATTCTTGATTTAAGCAGTCAAGTTAGTTCAAACGATTAGGCTCTCGCTTGCGGTGCGGGAGGTCTAGAGTTCGAACCTCACTGGTGCCAAAAGTTAAGTGTGATTGAAATTCCCTTGGACAAGGAACTAGCTGCTAATTACCTCATGGAAACCCATGAAACTCCGGGAGCTGATCCGGGCAGCAATGGAGCGTATGTGGGCCGATCAAGATTCAGTGCCCCTAGAGGTTGTCGCAGAACCTGAAATGATGCTTGGTGTGGAATTGAGCTTACTTGGGCCACAGTGGTCAGCAAACCCTGTAAAGTGTGCAGAGGCCATGTGGAATTACAAATCTGGGAGGCAGAGTGCACTTTAAATTCCCAGTATTTTTTTAAATGACTCAAGTTTGTTATTAAGAATAACTGTAAAATAGTAATTTGGTAATATTGAGTTGAGTAATGGGCACACCATGTGGCAGCGCCCAGTACTCAAAATAATTTGTGACTTTCCGCTTATTTCGCTGGAGTATGGCTCATACTTTGAACACTATCCCCCATCCCCTAAATTTAACGTATCACTAGCACCAGTAATGGGGACATGCGTAGACAAGCGGAAAAGTCCTAGACAGTTAATCACTGGCCATTGAGAGTCGTGGGTTCGAGTCCGTTGGGCGGTGTGTGTAGTGTCCTTGAGCAAGATACTTACCCTATTGTGCTCCTCTCCACCCAGATGTCAAATGGGTACGGCTTTCTTCAATGCCGGGAAGGTAACAGACTCGCGGGGAAGGAGGTGTAGCGATCCCCTTTAACTGCAAATATAACAAAAATGTGAGGTCTGGCCAATCGATTCGAAAGAGAAATGGCAATCCGACCTGTGAAATACAGGCCGTCCCCTTTACCTTTAGCACCAGTAATGCAATACAGGATATTGCACATTGTGTCAAGGTTAATCAGTAAAAAGATTACATGTTAAAATTGGGAAATCCCCATAAACAAATATCATAAGCACTTTAATTGTCAGTATAGGACAGGTTCACTGTCCGGTACATAGAATTTCTCTTCTTCTCCTGCATATACGTACATAGCTGTCATTTGAAACCATAGTCAAAAGATAGTTAAATTTATCACTGTCATCTTCAAGTATTAATAGTTTAGACAAAAATTACATTTACAGCTAAATATATTTTCCTCAGCAAATATTGCCATATTTGAAGTTGTTTGGAATAATTTTTCTATATTTTAAACATTTGAAATATTATATTCAGTAGAGTATGTGCACAATTTTGATATAAAATTGGATGGATTGAGCATGATACAAAAAGATATTGGTCGAGCTATGAGTTTTACGAAATATCGTGCGAGACGCGCAGCGTCGAGCACAATATTTCTAAAACTCATAGCGAGACCAATATCTTTGAGTATCATGCAAAAAATCCATTAAATTTTATCATTATTATGTTCAAAATGTGATATTTTGTATACTGTCCGATATCCCTGTCTGATTTTTTTGGAAATCGGACAGCTCAACACATAATAATGGTTGAAATCTGACATTAAAAATGCTAGCTTTGGACTTTTGAAGTTGTACATATAATTTAAATAATCCAACGATAATGTTTAGGCTTTCAAACGTTCATGAAAGTTCATCTGTGTTGGTATAACATGATGGAAGATTTTAAACCTTTTTTTACAACACAAAAGTTGAAAACATACCTCAGAATTTTCAAACGAGATCCTTCGTTTTTCATCAGCGAGATGAGACTGACTCAGATCGTGACCTTTGGGTACTTGACATGAGAACAGTCTCGTAGACTCCCGAAAGTTTGTGTCGTTTGAAAATTCCGAGATATGTTTTCAACTTTTGTGTTGTGAAAAAAGGTTTAAAATCTACCATAATGTTTAGGCTTCTTTGCTATGAACATCCTTAAATTTCAATCGCATTGTACTCTGAAGTTGTGATTGTCATAGTCTGATTATGGGTGTTATGCTTTTGAATCAAAACTCAGTTTGACACAAATTTGGTACCATATTAGAGTGGAATATACGACATCGCCATCGATACCAATAACTCAATTTTGACTTTTGGCCCAAAGTCGTACTTTTCAATGTGCATCGTCACATATGTCAAATCTCATGGCAAGAACTAGAATGACCACACAATTGCTACACTAGAGCAGCAGTATCCTTCATTCTGTTGACATTTATGAATAAAATATAACATTTCAAGAAAAATTTGACAAATATAAACCATTTAATGAACTATAAAAATTCGCAATGTATCTGTTACCAATATAGCCAGCCCATGTGTGCATGTGCTTTAATCATATAACAACTTATATTTCACATTACCATCTTTAAACGAGATAATTCTGAGCACACATGGAAAGTGACTCTAAAGAGCGTAATAAAAAAACGGATAACCTTGGGATGGGAAGAAAAGATGCGGAGGAGGAGACGGAGGAGATCAGCACTTGAAGATTATCCATATTCAATATTGGTGATACTCTTAAATTGACAAAAAATGGTGTTAGTTACTCTCCAAGTCAAGAAGTTAGGTTTGTTACCATTCTGATGTTTCATATTGGTGAAATGAGAGAAGGGTGAAGCCTTTAATTTGAAGAGATGTGTAAAAGGGAGTTAAGATTGAAGGCAAGAAGTTACTTTTGTTCTTATTCTGATGTTTTATTTTGGTGAAATGAGAGAAGAGTGAAGCATTGGATCTGATGAGTTGTGTAAAAGGGAGTTAAGATATAAGGCAAGAAGTTACTTTTGTTCTTATTCTGATGTTTCATATTGGTGAAATGAGAGAAGGGTGATGCCTTTAATTTGAAGAGTTGTGTAAAAGGGAGTTAAGATTGAAGGCAAGAAGTTACATTTGTTCTTATTCGGATGTTTTATTTTGGTGAAATGAGAGAAGAATGAAGTCTTTAATTTGAGGAGTTGTGTAAAAGGGAGTTGAGATTTAAGTAAAGAAGTTACTTTTGTTCATATTCTGATGTTTTATTTTGGTGAAATGAGAGAAGGGTGAAGCCTCAAATTTGAAGAGTTGTGTGAAAGGGAGTTAAGATAAGATTTAAGGCAAGAAGTTACTTTTGTTCTTATTCTTATGTTTTATTTTGGTGAAATGAGAGAAGAGTGAAGCCTTTAATTTGAAGAGTTGTGTAAATGGGAGTTAAGATTTAAGGCAAGAAGTTACTTTTGTTCTTATTCTGATGTTTTATTTTGGTGAAATGAGAGAAGGGTGAAGCTTCGATTTTGAAGAGTTGTGTAAAAGGGAGTTAAGATTTAAGTAAAGAAGTTACTTTTGTTCATATTCTAATGTTTTATTTTGGTGAAATGAGATAAGGATGGAGCCTTTAATTTGAAGAGTTGTGTAAAAGGGAGTTAAGGTTTAAGGCAAGAAGTTGCCTTTGTTCTTATTCTGATGTTTTATATTGGAGAAATGAGAGAAGTTTGACACCTTAAATTTGACAAGTTGTGTAAAAGGGAGTTAAGATATAGGCTAAGTAAAGAAGTTACTTTTGTTCTTATTCTGATTTTTCATATTGGTGAAATGAGAGAAGGTTGAAGCCTTTAATTTGAAGAGTTGTGTAAAAGGGAGTTAAGAAAAAAATTACAAGTTTATAAAAAATTGTAATTTGTTACAATATTCCTTAAATTCAGGAAAAACTACTGGTAGGTTATGTTACTATAAAACATGTTCTATCGATTCATGTAAAAAAATATGTAGGGGGGAAAAAAGAGCGGGAAGAATCTAGGCCAGTTCCTTTTAAAAGGAAAAATGTAAAATATAGGGTGGCCCAGAATGATTGCTGCCCTTGTTCTCTCAAAAACCTGTTGTGCCAGTGTTCCAAACTCCTGTGCCATTTGCAGTTTATATGGCATTAGCAGGAACAATGATTGTTAATTGTTGATAACATTAAGAGTTATTTTTCAAATAATGTACACCTGTGTGATTTTGTCATTTACTTTATGGTGTGAATTGTTTTTCCATTTAAGATATTTTTATGTAACACATGTGTTTAATGACATCCAAATATTCTATAGAATTTCAGTAAATTAGAGAATATTTTATTAAACATTTAGTTATTATGTACATGCACAAAAATCCTTAATCAGACATATATTTTTGTCAAAAATGTATTCACCTGCATATCTTGTATGTAATCTTTGTATGTAATGGCCTGCTTAAGGTAGCTGTAACAGCTATTTACACATGTCAGAAAATTAGCTATAAAGTGAAAAGCTTTTGGGAATGGGAACCAAAACCTTTTTCCATTTAAAGAAAACCCTTCAAAGGTAACATATATCAAGTTTTTTAATAGTCGGCCGATTTCTTATGTTTTTCTTTATTTTTCGAAAATTCCCTACAAAATCAACAAGAGTTTTTGAATTTTCATGTCAAGAGGGAATGAGCTATGACAAATTTTAGGGGCAGGTGAAGGATTAAAATAGCTAAATTCTCTCGTGGGCTTTTTGCAATAAAGTGTTTTATTTCCTAGAAAAATGATTTGTTAGTTCCTAAATTTAGGCATATTTTCAAATACCTATAAAATCTTCTAGAAACATTTTAATTTTGAAAGTCAACAAGAGATTGTTGCAAATTTGATAAGCTTTCATTTGACACCTTGTTTGTTAAAATTGAAGCATGGGAAGTATGAATGAAAATTCTGAGAAATCTGACTATTCAGTGTTTCTAGAAATTAACACAATAATATTTGGGAAGTAGAAACATTAGAAGTCTCTCGTTCATAAACGATGAAGGGAATTTTTTCAAAACAAAATTTATTACAATCTGTGATCAGTTTGCAATGCAAAGAAAAAAAAGTAGTTTCATTTGTGAACTACTGCCATGAAATAAATTATTTTGTAAATAGTATTATTTTCAAATAAATTTGTCAAATTTTGTGAAATTTTCATGGTGGCCAAATTTGCCGTGTACAAAGTCTATGGGAAATTTGAAAAACAAAAAATAGCATAACTCAAGAATGCTTCGATGGAAAAAAATCAAAATTTGGAATACAAGTTTTTTCATCATTCTGTGAAATTTTGAACAAATTCTATGCAGGACACTGTAGCCATTAGAACCAAAGATTATCCTTGGCAGCATTGAAACAAAATCCATTAATTTTATGTAAAAGTACCAAAATGTCATATTCATGTTGTATTTATGTCAGTTCTTCTGTATCTAACCTGTTCTTGGTCATATATACATCATTTGATTAGTTCCCTAGTTTTCAGAACCTTAGAATTAGCCTGAAAATGTTGTAACAACATGGTTTATAACTGATAGAATCAACAGCTATGAAGCTTTTATCACTGTGGCTCCTTGCCGGGGGGGGGGGCTACTCAAATTTGGTTTGGGTAGGGACGTGCCTCTGGGAAATTTGGAAAGCCACCCATCCAAATACCAATTTTTAAGAAAAATTGACCCATCCATATACCAAATCTTCTAAATTTTGAACCAAATTTAATCAAAAATCTCATTTGTCTGTCCAAATTTGCTCTATCATTTTGTGAAGTAATGTCCAAATTTGCGGCATTAGGCGCAAATTTCCGGAAAATTTGAAAAGAAAACCCATCAAAATACCTCATTTTGCAAAGAAAAAGGACTGATTGGAATACCAGAAAGCCCAAATTTGCGGCACGTCCCCATAACCCATTTTGTACTAAGTAGCCCCCTCCCCCCGGGGCTCCTTGATGGATTGCTTCAGTGCTTTGTGTAACCAGCGTCTGTCTGTCTACATCCTAATTCTGCCGATTGCACCTTGTATAAGCAATCTCATCATCCATTTTATAGATCTCTCTGTTGCGCAACACACTTTATTTGCTTTATCTTTTTTTTCTTTAGAAACTAAGTTGGTATTTTAAAAGTAATTGAATCATTTTGATCTTTAGGATATTTATAATGCAAGACTATCTATTAGAATGGGATGGAAACATGTTATATAATTTTGTTGAGCTACAAAAATGAATAATTTACGAACACATTAAACCATTTGGTGCCTCATTTCACTATCAATTCCCTTTTGTCCGTATTAACAAAAGAGGAATAACTTGATTTTCATTCCATTGGTGTATTCATTTGGTATTCACGAACGAAGAACAAAGTTATTCAATGAATTAGTTATTCCAGGCTTTAAACAATTCAACTTAGTTCAGAACTGTGGGCTATCTCTAATCCGAGAATGTGAAATCCAGGAATAAAGCTATTCCTGGAATAACTTTTGTGAATACGGGCCTTTGTTTTTATGGAATATGTATTAGGAATGTCTGTGTTTACTCAAAGAGTAAAATCTATTAAAACAAAATTTGAAACACCCTTTCTCACAGCTTCTTGAGATTGCTAAACAAAATCACATTTTGGTATTTCAAATTGATAAATTTCACAAAAGACTTTGTTCTATTAGCGAGATTCAAGAAAATGTATACTGTTTTAAAGTGATCTCAGTTATTAGCAAATACAGGAAATAATATTTTCTAAGATAACTCTTTTTTGGATAAGGCCCTCCTCCACCGCCCGCCCCTATTTTTCGAAACTGGAATTTTTTTGTTTACTCTACAAAGTACACCGCTCCTAGTTTTCAGATTTCCAAAAAGGTTTTTTTTTTTTTCCTTTTAGAATTTTGATCTTTTGAAAATATTTTTTAAGTTGTTGTTTTCATTTTGTTTACATTTTAATACTGTTTTTAACTTGTATATATACATTCTTCAGTACAGTAGACTATTTGCATCTTTATAGAGGACATAATTTGATGTAGCTTTGACTTACATTTGAAAAAAGGGAAAAAGTATACTTTAGGTCCCATGAAAAACTATACCCTAACCCTAAACCCTAACCATACACCCTAACCCTAAATTAATCCTAACACTAACCCTTAAATTCTGGATGGGACCTAAAGTACACTTGGTCCGGAAAAAAAAATCTTTAAAAAAAATTCCGCCCGCCCGCACTTGCTCAAAAAAAGTTGTGGAGGACAACCAAACAATGTATTTTTTTTGGCCTAAGCAGATAACAGCCTCGCTACCATGTTCAAGCCCTTTTAAATGTATAAAAGGAGTAACATATACACCGATGACTTTCCTTAAGACACCATTTTCCTACCAATTCGGTGCACTTGACCAGATTTCTCCTCCAAATGCATTTTGTGGCCGATGGAGAAAGTAATTTCAGCCATCAATGCACCAAATTTTCCAAATGCACATATTTCAAAGTGTATATATACCATTACAGAGTGAATACATAACCTGTATGTGGCAGTTGGTCTATAATAGTTGCGTACCCCCAGTTCAAAATCCAATATTTTTTAATTAAAGCCAACCTTCCGCAAGGCCTTAATGAAATCTAAACCTGTTACTGACCCTTCACAGATCACACACCACTAGCATGCTAATCAATTAAGATTGATTACAGGTGTAATTGCGTAATTGTTTCCCCTTAATTCACCATCGCTTTCAATCTATGGGCTAAGCATCTTTATTAATATTGCGCATGGCTCAAATCATATTTCAGCTTCGTGCTCTAACTAAATAGATACATAGTAAATTGTAAAACGTGACTGCGTTTTGTTAAATGTTACTCATGATTGTGTTGTGTGGTTTTCAGTTGGTAATTGAAAAACTGACTATGAAATTGAATGATCACTGACATAACATTTAGAGAGGGCTAGGCTGACATTTAGGGGGAAGGGGAGCAAAAGGATGAGGAACTCAAAAATATTTGATTCTTTTTTTAAGTTTAAAACTTTTATTGCGGAAAATAGATTTATATGCATTTTGTACTAAACAATGATATACCTCTAGACAAAATGTGACTCTTACCAGATTTCAAGTAAAAGATAGTTACTATTCTCCTTATTGTTACTGGCTTAAAAGAGACACCATTCCCAATATCTACAGGAATTAAGCCAGGGGGGAGGGTGCGGTCACTTATATTGATGGCAAGTACAGGTATGTGCTGCTCTCAAGACCCCCTTTTTAAGCCTCCTATTCCGTTCCCAAAGATGCCCATTTCAAAGAAAATTAGCCAAAAATGTATTTTATACAGTTTTCAACCTAGTTTTGAGCAATTGTCAGCTGTAATAGTCATATTTTAATGGGAAAAATGCAGTTCCTGAGACCTCAATTTGGAAAAAAAAAATCCTGTAGACCCTATTTTTGACCAAAAATCAGTTCTGCAAGATCCTATGTTATACCACCACCAAAATGTTTTTGAGTAGGGCCCCCCAGGAAATTAAGCTTATAATGTATAATGGGGCAAAGTGGCGCAGCGGTCAGGGCATTGGACTCATAATAGAGAAGTAGTGAGTTCAAGCCCTGGCCTAGCCACCGCAGTGTTGTGTCCTTGAACAAGAATTTTTATCCACAAAGGTTCCTTCCCCCCATGGTCATTAAAAAAAGAAGGTATAATCTGTTCTTAATCATTGAGTGTGATTTTACTCCTTTTTGGCTATCCATTATGAGACAATATATGACAGTGTGTTTAACGTTAAATGCAGTAGAGCTGCCTGTTGAAAATCACGTCACATTGTAAATGTACGCACGCATTTAACGTCTACTGCTCTACTTGATTTGGAATACTTTGTGTTTTAATAGGGGTGTGGGATTTTCCAATAGTGATATCTATTGTTTTCAGACACATAAATGACTTCATTCTTGATTTAAGCAGTCAAGTTAGTTCAAACGATTAGGCACTCGCTTGCAGTGCGGAAGGTCACTGGTGCCAAAAGTTAAGTGTGATTGAAATTCCCTTGGACAAGGAACTAACTGCTAATTGTCTCATGGAAACCCGTATGAATCTCGGGGAGCTGATCCGGTCAGTGATGGTGCGTATGTGGGTTGATCAAGGTTCATTGCCCCTAGAGGTTGTTGCAGAACCTCAAATAATCTTGGTGTGGAATGGAGCTTACTTAGGCCACAGTGGTCAGCGAACCCCTGTAAAGTGTGCAGAGGCCATGTGGAATTACAAACTGGGAGGCATAGTGCACTATAAATTCCCAGTATTTTTTTTAAATGACTCAAGTTTGTTGCTAAGAATAACTGTAAAATAGTAATTTGGTAATATTGAGTTGAGTAATGGGCACCCCATGTGGGAGCGCCCAATACTCAAAATAACTTTCGCTGGAGTATGGCTCATACTTTGAACACTCTATCTCCCCATCCCCTGGATTTAACGTTTCACTCCGGGGGAGGGGGGGGGGGGGGGTCTCACATTAGGTTGATATACGGGTATGTACCATGGTTTTGGGGTATAATTTTGCCATTTTAGGTGTATTGATGGGTTTTTGACACAGACCTAATGCGCCCAAATGGAAAAATTGGGTGTTTTTTTTGGAAAATTGCCTTAAAAAGCACCCAGTTTGACCCAAATTGGGTGTTTTTTGTGGAAAAATGGTATTGTGAAGGGTTGCAAAATTGCCTTTTTTTAGGTATAGAGAAAGGGCCTTATTGCAAAGTCTGCGTGGCACACCCCTGTACAAATTTTTTTTGAACCCCCCCCCCCACAGGGTTTCACTAGCACCAGTAATGCCATACAGGATATTGCACATTGTGTCAAGGTTAATCAGTAAAAAGATTACAAGTTAAAATTGGGAAATCCCCTTAAACAAATATCATAAGCACTTTAATTGTCAGTATAGGACAGGTTCATTGTCCGGTACATAGAATTTCTCTGAATCTCCTGCATATACCAGCCGCGGATCCAGGGGGGGAGCGGAAGGGGCGGGTGCCCCCCGTAAAAATGGCAAAATCCTGCAAAGTCAGCCTAATTTGGTTAATGTTTTGTTATATAAAAAAGCTGAAAAACACACTCCCCCCCCCCTAAATTTCAGATCCTAGATCCGCGACTGTATACATAGCTGTCTCTGATTACAAGTCATTCAAAACCATTGTCAAAATATAGTCAAATTTATCACTGTCATCTTAAAATATTGTTGCATATTTTGTAGGCTCTTTGGAGCACAAAAGAGATTTAAGACTTAGACTAGGTTTAAAGTTAGACCTGGTTTAAACAAAATTGTTTCACAACTAAATGTATTTTCCTCAGCAAATATTGTCAAATTTTGTGTTGTTTGGAATAATTTTGGTTGAAAATTCAATATTTTCCACCACTTCTAGCACAAACTTGGAATAAGCAATTTTTCTTTATTTTGGACATTTGAAAATTATAATCAGTAGAAGTTGATTAGAGGGGTGGCGACACATATCTACAGTGGCGTGCCCAGGATTTTTTGAGTGGGGGGGCACAACCATCAGTTTCCCCCGAATGACCGGAGGCAAAATTATGTAACTTTGCAAATGCGCGCGTAGCATTTTTACATTTAAATGATCAAAAACTAAGGGAAATTCAAGTTTTTCAATGATTTTCAAAACATTTAAAACTATTTTTTTTCTCTTTTCTTTTGATTTTTTTCTCTACTCCCCTTTCTTTTCTATCTTTTTTGTGCCAAGATGCCCGAATGGGCCTTTTCCCCCGACTGACTCACCAAACTGGGGGGGCACGTGCCCCCCCGGCCCCCCCTTTGGGCACGCCACTGCATATCTAGTCATATCTACCATAATTCTAGCATCATTCTGATTCCATTCTTCAAGTGTAAGGAGTAAAATAACTTTTCATAGCTAACATGTCCTTTAAATCAAGTGCCAGTAGTATCAGGCACAGAAAGAATGGGTTCCCGCACATTAAAAGGTACAACATTGTGGCAAATTCAAATTAGTAATAAAGCCAGCTGGAGTTGAGGATGAAAAGGATGGGAGATCGATTTTAAGATCTAGTAAAACTTTGATTCCTTAATGTGTATATTTCTAACAGATCAGTTTATTTAGTATGAAAAAGTGTTGAAAAATATGACAATTTTGTGAGTTTTTGATCATGTCAGATCCATTTCATGCTTAAAAATATCTGTCTGACAGTCACCTTAGCAAAAAACACTGCCATTTTCTAACCTCTTCTAACTCAAACATGGAATGGAATCAGCAATAATTTTTCTACATTTTAAACATTTTAAATATAATACTCAGTAGAGTATGTGCACAATTTTGAGTGAAATCTGACATTAAAAATGCTGGCTTTGGACTTTTGAAGTGGTACATATAATTTCAATAATCTAACAACAATGTTTAGGCTTCTTTGCTATGAACATCCTTAAATTTCAATCGTATTGTACTCGGATTGTCATAGTCTGATCATTGTTGTTATGCTTTTGAATCAAAAACTCAGATTGGCACAAATCTAGCACTGTATGCAGTGGGGTTTGAACCCCACCCTTCTTACTTTTTTCATACTGATGGGGGGGAGGGGGTACTGAATTCTGAATTCATCCCAATTTGGTTTATTGATTAAGCCTAGCTCGGCAATGTAGAAAACATGGTGACAAAAAAATCTTATATCACATTGTTAATATGCTCATTCTGATTCTTGGAGCTTCTCAACATAATTTCAATTATGGTCAAAGGGTAAGAAGCCCTCAATTTTAATTTCAGACCCACCCTTTTTATCAAGGCTCTCTTTTTACTAGAAATTCTTTGAACCTCTTCCTTTTGGACAATTTTTGGATTTTTCTAGACCCACTCTTTCTAAAGCGTGCCGTGCATACAGTGTCTGGTACCATATTAAAGAGGATTTAAAGGTGCAATTCATGATTTTGATGTGACAAAAACCTCGCCTGTTTTCTAGCTTAATAATAAGAAGAGTACATTATAAATATACACTGGAAATTTCACTTGATTCCGACCATTCGTTTCCAAGTTACATGCTTTTCAGCATTTTGAAAATCCCCATAGGCTGCTGTGTTGTAATTACTGTCGGGGCCCCGACAATAATTATAAAATGACACATTTTCTCACTTTTCTCAAAAATGCAAGCACAAATGAAAGAATGGTTTGGTGATCGTAACATATACCAGTTGACAATTCTTATAACCTAAAAAACTCAATTTTGATAGAGGTGACCTTGAGGGTGAAAAGTGGATCATGAATTGCCCCTTTAAGACATCGCCATCGATACCAATAATTCAATTTTGACTTTTGGCCCAAAGTCGTACTTTTCGATGTGTGGCATCACATATGTCAAGTCTCATGGCAATAACTAAAATGACCACACAATTGCTACACTAGAGCAGCATATTCCTTCATTCTGTTGACATTTATGAATAAAATATAACATTTTAAGACAAATTTGACAAATATAAACCATTTAATGAACTATAAAAATTCGCTATGTATCTGTTACCAATATAGCCAGCCCATGTGCATGTGCTTTGATCATATAACAACTTATATTTCACATTACCATCTTACATCTTTGAACGAGATAATTCTGAGCACATTTTGAAAGTGACTCTAAAGAGCGTAATAAAAAGCGGATAACCTTGGGATGGGAAGAAAAGATGCGGAGGAGGAGAAGGAGGAGATCAGTGCTTGAAGATTATCCATATTCAATATTGGTGATACTCTTAAATTGACAAAAAAATGGTGTTGGTTACTCTCCGAGTCAAGAAGTTAGGTTTGTTCCCATTCTGATGTTTCATATTGGTGAAAGGAGAGAAGGGTGAAGCCTCGAATTTGAAGAGTTGTGTAAAAGGGAGTTAAGATTTTAAGCAAGAAGTTACTTTTGTTTATTGTGATGTTTTAATATGGTGAAATGAGAGAAGAGTGAAGCCTTGACTTTGAAGAGTTGTATAAAAGGGAGTTAAGATTTAAGTAAAGAAGTTACTTTTGTTCTTATTCTGATGTTTTATTTTGTTGAAATGAGAGAAGGGTTGAGCTGTAAATTTGAAGAGTTGTGAGTTAAAATTGAAGTCAATAAGTTACTTTTGTTCTATATTGGTGAAATGAGAGAAGTTTGAAACCTTTGATGAGTTTTGTAAAAGGGAGTTAAGATCAGTTACATATGTTTATATTAGAGAATTTTGTTTTGGGCATTATTTGGAAAGGAATTTGGTTTAAGATTAATTAGTGATTTCAAGGGAGTATGTTTGATAGTGAGTTTCATCTTTTGCAAATTCTTTTATAGTTATATCATACCTCAGATCAAGAAGTTACTCAGAGTACATTTTAGTGTATATGGTTCCAATCTTTTTAAAAATAGATTTGATGAAAATCTTTTTTTTTTAAAACAAAATCTGACAAGGATTTGAACTACCAACCCCTGGTTTATGAACCTAGTACACTATACATCATGCAAGTGAGTAATCAATGCATGTGCAGGGTTGTGAGTGATCTCTTTTGATAAAATAGGAACTTTGTTACAAAAGAGAGAAAACATTTGAAAAATGGTAAAATTAGGCTGTAAATCAGTTCGGCGGAACTCACAATTCGGATACGTATCCAAATTCTGATACCCATATCAGAATAAGGATATGGAGGGGTATCCGAATTCTGATACACCTGTCGATGCGCAGGTAACAAATCGATAGCCCAAGCTGGCAAGTACATCTTGCATCTACGATAAATGTATCTGTGAAAATGTCATTTCCATCTATGCAATTCCAGCGGAACACCTTCGAAACATATCCGGATTACAGAAAGCAAAATAATTTGGCCAAAACTTTTTTAAGAATTAGATGACAAATGATGATAATGTTATTGACTTTTGTACATACAGCTATGGTGCATGAGCGAAGCTGAATATTAATTTAAGATATATCCCGTTTCAGATGTTTTTAATCAAAATTCAGATACGGGTATCAGAATTTTGATATGGGTATCTAAATTCAGATACGTATCCAAATTTTGAGTTCCACCAAACTGAAATGAATGAAAAAGTTAACATTTTGCCATCAAAAAGGAAATGTCATCTACAAGTGAAACAATAACATACATACTTGTGGAATACATCAATATTGAAGTAAAAGTATATCATCAAGTTGAATGATTTATATTCTTTATGCTTATGAAGGCGGCATCAGTTAAGCCTGAACAGGCTTAGCCTAGGGTGATAAATTATATGAGCTTATCCATATCTGCATATATACATAAATTTCAGTCAAAACTAACAAAAATTATCAGGAACATGTGTAAGCAAGTAAGTGATACATTTTTGGCCATGGTGAAAATTGGTGACTCAGCTGATATGATCTGAAACCAAAATGAACCAGTCATGGTTTGATTAAAATAGGACCTGAAATCTTCACCACTTCTTTGTGTCTTTCTGTGGCCACTCAAAATCTGTATGCATGAAGATGCTGTCTTTAAGGGATGACATGCATTGTTTCTAGATGTCAGTATCCCTGGATCTTGAAACTTTCAGATACAAATTTGGGAAGCGGGGAGCTGATAATATCTGCAACATTTATAGGACTTTAAAATCCATATATTATGTTTCTTCACAACCCTGTTGAAGATCGCAGGTTGCGGTCGCAACGTTGGTTTGCGCTCAAAGGTATGTCTGGTTGACAAGTATTATTTCAGTTTGTTTATCATATATTATGTGATTGCAGGGATGCAGCCAGAAATTTTAATTATGGGTTCGATTCTCACACATCATTTTTGAACTGAACCAGAATGTCAGCCCTGGGCAAGATCTCAATTGCCAGTGATGCCTGTGAAGAGATTCATCCTTTTATAAAGGCTTTAAAAACATGTTCTACTTCCCTTTTCTCTTTCTTCTCTTTTCCCCCTCTTTTTTTCCTCTTGTTTCCTTTTTTCTTTTTTGAATTGTACACTTGTCATTGTGTTCCTAAACGACACTGATTCTATTTATATATATTTTTACTATATAAGGTAAGGCAAAAAAAAAAAGGAACTCTGTCTCAGCTTACTTAAGGTCAAAACCCTAAGCGCTATGCGTTTTGTTTGTTTTTTAGTAAAAAAGGGCTATGCGGATGCAGAAATACCCCCTAATTTTTTTCGCTATGCGTTTTTTGTTTTTTTTAGTAAAAAAGGGCTACGCGGCCATTTTGCGGCCATTTATTCATCTTTTTTTTCCCAGTAGTAGGAAAAAAAAACTGAAAATCTCTCAAAACCTAAAAAAAAAAAAGAAATGGGCTAAAATTGGATTATTAAAAGCTATGCGTGCTGGAAGCTGAGACAGACTATTTTTTTTCTTTGGCCTAAGTATAATTGCAAGATTATATTACAAAAAATTAAAAACTTTATAACTACGTATATGTGTACCCTTAATAAACTTTACTATGCATTCAAATATAAATAATATACACTTCTTTCAAAAATGTACAATAATAATGTTGCATTATTAATAATCAAAATGTTGCATCGCATCCCATCCCTACTGCACATTTTGCCAATGACCCAGCTGTGCTCATCCCAGCAATTTGCTTGTTTCTTGCTATTTTTATGACACCTCATTTCTGATCTGGGCCCGTCCCCCATCGGTGCATATAGTATGAAACATTCAGAGAGTTTTCACAAAAAGTCATCTTTTATTCATGAAATTTTCATGCTGTGAATAAAACAAGAAAGTGATTTCATTTCCAGTCCAAAAACATTGATTGATAGAAACTTGGAGACTTTTTATTAAATCTATGAATTTTTAACTTGGCCACGAGATTCGCGTGATTGGATGCGTGAGCAATATCAACAACAATGAAAAGCTTGGCTGGTTGCGTGATATGATTTCCACAAAGTTTTCTTGTTTAACCTTTAAGAATAAAACGTGCCTCATTGATGGTGCATATTGATGTACAAACTTTATTTGGAGTCTTTTGAACTTATTCCATAAATATTTGATGCTCATTTTTCAGATTAAATTTTCACCTTCACACATAGCTGATGCTTGCCTACATTAGACATTTTCCCAGATAGCAAAGCTTAGTTGGATCAACTTTGGGACAATGTCGACAGTTACGTTGGGCCAATGTACACAAAATGATGTAGGGCCCATGTCCTTTTGTCCATCGGGCCATCGTCATTCCTATATTGGCATTCTGATGGTTGGCTGAACGTTGGGCCAAAGAAAAGCCAATGTGTTACAAAATCATACAGATAGCAAAGTTTAGTTGGGCCAATGTTAGCCGATTATGTTGGGCCAACATTGGCAAATGATAACGGGCCTGTGATTTTTACCAAGTGGATTTCTCCCACTCAGTAAAGAAATGGTACCTTCCACAATGATGGGAGGACACGCCAAGTATGTCTTGCTTTGCTGCCTTGTTTAAAATAGCACAGGCATTGCAAGAACACAAGTATACCATATGATCAAATACTACATGAGGTCACTACTGAAATGTACATAATTTCTGTGGTGTCTTGGTTCATTTTGTTTGCATATTTCACTTCAAAACCTTGAACTCAAGTTCATGTAATTGTAGAAAATATAAATTGAGGTAGAAACTAGCGTAAAATAGCTTAATTTGGATGAAATTAACCCAATTAGAAATTTATCTGGCCAAATAAGATCAGTCTATTAGCTCCACCCACATTCTATTACGTCATGAACGTCGGTCTAAAGTCGGTTTACCACCCATCTGCCAACCAAATTACATGATGTTTATCCAACGTTGACTATTGCCAATGTTGGCCCAACCATGCTTTGCTATCTGGGTTACTGTTTGAGCACATGCTTTTGCACTTAGGCCAAGAAAAAAGCTAAAAAAAATGGTTTGTCTCACCAACGATTTCAAAAAGCTAAGCGTTATGCAGGTTTTTAATTTTTTTTTTAAAGCTATGCGGTATGCGATATCTTTTTTTTTTAACACTCTTAAAATTTTGATCACCAAAATTGCCTTCATGAAGTGCACAAGTACGATCCCGCCTGTTTTAACTATGGGAAAGTAAAATTGCAACAGCAAATGACAGCAACCCAGACGGCGGTCGATCGCTGGATTGCTCTCAAAAAAAAAGGGGGGAAAAAGAGAGACCAACGTGTAGCTCTACGCGCTAAATTCATTTTCACATAGCAATGACAAACCTTGTTTTTGCCTTATAATAATAATAATAATATCTTTATTTCATCATGGTAAAACATGTTCAACAATTACACATTGATCTTCCACATATCCGTGGGTACATTAAAATTAAATTAAAATAAAAACAACATTCATATAATACATAATTAATACATAACTAAGAAATATGTCAAACATTTACATGAAAATTAAACAATTGCACATATTGGAAGTAAAATGGGGTGTTAAAATGATATCTATATACAAAGAATTTATTTCTTAAAAATCACATAAAAACACAGAAGTTAAAAATCAAATCGATCTCACTATTGACCCAGCCTGTAGCTGTACACACAATTTGCCCATAGGCCTACACACACTTTTTCATCCAAAACTTACTGCTCACACGCACAAAACATTATAACTCATTCTCACCTCAGCTCTCCTTGGCATACTCATTCATGATGAACATATGGGTGATAAAACACCATACAACACCTAAAACGATAAAACAATAGCAAGGTGATATATTTATATAAAACACAACATAAAACATTTCATAAACAATAATTTAAAAGATAAATATAGATTAATTTGATATTGTATTTACATATGTATAGCTCAATCCATATTGGCCTCCAAACAAAATTTTTCCTACCAAACATTTGGTCGTGACGTCAACAAATATTTGCCATCGAATTTAAACTATGAAAGGGTAGCAAACATTTGGTCCAATGTATATGGCAAT
>JXSR01S013143.1:65565-78996 GCA_000969725.1 Ophiothrix spiculata
TGTTAAGGGATTTTGGTGCTAAAAAATGGGACCCATGTTTAGGGATTTTTTGTGAAAAAGCGACCCATTCCAGCGGCACATCCCCGTATACCTTATATTTGTGAGTACCCCCAGGGTATGTATATACAAAGCATCAGTTCAATATTATTGTTTCAAATAAATTTCGGACACGGAAATTATTTCTGTACGCAGTCAACGCGTATCCACATGTTGTGACAAGAGTTTGTCACCGGAACGTAAGTTACACCATTTCCAATTGGTAATCCTTAGTACTGTGGCACTGCATGCGTCCATAAAGCTTTATGAACTTACGTCAAATTGTGAAATGCACACACAATTGTGTTATGCTAGGCTCCAAATTTTCATGTCCACAATTTATTTAAAACAACAATCACCCATAGTAGACTTATAGTGCCATATCTGTATCATACAGAGTATTAAGAAAGAGGACTGTATGAAATTATTCATATTCCATTAACCCTTACCATCCTACCCACTACAAAGTACTGCAGTAAGAAATCAAGAATAAGCCTAAGTCCGAATACGTCACAGACGGCGAATATAAATGATCAGGAAATTGCTGCCCGGGCAGGCCGTGCTCAGTGGCTTGGCATAGCTGGACATTGGGTCGGGATAGTGGGGGTCAGGGGTTCGAATCCCAGGGGGATCCGAGGGGAACCAGAATTTTTTTCATGACGTATTCGGACTTAGACTGTATTTAAGCGTGCGAGAGTAAGGGTTATTGTCAGTTGTTAAGGATTCATGGTTTTATACCGTTGACCTGTTTATGTAGTGCACATTATTCTAATTGATTAAGATAATCATTATTGTAATTCTGAATAATTCTTTCTTGAGGGAAAATAAAATAAAGTTTATTAACCTTTTCCTGTCGTAGGGAGTCTGGGGACCTCCTAAATTACTGCCAGCTCAGGCGTAGGGGGGTCTGCCAGACTCCTTAACTAACACTGAAGTATAACTAATTGTGATGACTCACACCGAAAAGGGGGACTTTGCGACAGAACACTTTTCAAGATACTGGTGAAAATAGGTAGCAAAAAATACAGAAAATAATAAGAAATTCCAGCAGATTTTCTGTTGTAAAATATGAACGCCTTGATCAATTTTGACAAATAAGGTGTCATTTTAAAGCTTAGAAAATGCTGTAACAGATGAAATGATATACTCAAAATTGATATCATCTGCAAAGTCCCCAATTTCGGTGTGAGTCATCACAATTTCACTACCTCTTACCTTCCAAAACTCTATCACAGGCAATGTAATGTATACAGTTCATAAAGGTCTATTACGCTAATGTTTCATTGAATTATGTAGAATATTTCTGAAGATAAATTTAATTTATTTTAGAAGTCAGTTTACATGTAAAATGCCTTCAGCCTGGGGGGGGGGGGGAATTGGTCAGACTGGAAAGGGTTAAGGCAAAATGCAGTGGGTATGAACATGGTGATATACAAGATACATGTGAGGGATGTTCAATAAGGTCATGGCCTGAGGTAGAAGGCGATTAACTGTGCTGTTTTCATTAAAGCAATACTATAAGATTTTGGTCAAAAATATTTTACAGTATAAGCAGCATAAAATGAAGGGATGTGACTATCTAAAAGCGTTTGCGAGTGTATTTTATCAAAATATTATTTATGGATGAAAGGCATATATGCATGCTTTCCTTAATTTAACAAATGACCATAACCGAAAAAGTAAGCATATTTAAGCCAAATCGTATTAATATCTACCCAAACCAAACCCAATAAGCTAACAAAATCAAAAGTCATGGGTGACAGGGGATGCTTCATTTTTAACACTTTATAGTATTGCTTTAATAAATTATGTTATGTAGGTCAACACAATTGATTAATATGTGAAAAGGGAGGGAGGTAAGGGGAGAGGAGAGGCAGGAGGAGAGGGGAGGGGAGGGAGAGAGGAGGGGGAGGGAGTCCAAAATACATACATTTATCAAATGAAATGCTATCATTAATCCACTACCACCTGTAATAACAAGTTGGTATCCTAAGGCTTAAGAATTTCACTTTTCCCAACAAAACATCATTACCTTATTGATGTTAGAAGCAGTAAAACTGTAAAATACCAGTGATGCAAGTCTAATTCAGATTGAATATTACCCTCACTGTACAACCGAACTCAAAGGTCTTTTTTGCCTTCTTACATAGCTGTACATTGCATATGTTCACTGGATGTACTTTTTAAAATATAAAAATCAACTATGCGGCTTACAAAATGAGTCAACCATAAAAGATAAAATATGAATGATTACGCACAGTAATCTTTAGATTTAAAGAAAATAACAAGATTTTATTTTTAGATATTCGTCCATACACCCACAAAATTATCTATTTATTTGAAAGAAAAAAGCACTCCAAATTCCAAATCACTTGATGTACTATTTAAAATGTGAACTTTGAAAAATCAACTATGTGGTTCACAAAATGAGTCAACCAAAAAAAGATAAATATTGAATGATTAAGCACGGGAATCTGCAGATTTTAAGAAAATAACAAGGTTTTATTTTTAGATATTCTTCCATACACCCACTAAATTATCTATTTATTTGAAAGAAAAAAGCACTCCAAATTCCAAATCATTAGAGAGTTCTAATGCAGTAAATCCTTGCCCACACATGTCGTTAATGTCAAAAGTTGTGTCATAAAATGTATATTGCTAAAGGTTGCTTCCAAAATCAAAATGACTGAAATTGTAACATGGTAAATCAATGCCCACTCATTCATGTGTTAAAGATCACAAGTCTCTCATCAAGTTGTTATGCCTGAAGATGTTCCAATTAAAAATGTCAATACAATAACTAACAAGGTGTCAGATAAAAGAGCACTAAATTTTAATGAAATATGCATTGGTCTTTGCTATAAATTAAACTCATTTTGATGTACAACTTCTGTAAAACCCCGAGGTATTTATTTTGCGGTGTTCATCTACCATGGAGTAAGTGCTAAAACATGTCAAATGCATCACAGTAGAAGAAGATAAAATGATATTTCCATCATGCCTTGCTTCCAATGGGATATTTTGCATCCGACTTTTTGCGTCTTGTAATGAGAGGGTTTAGTAATGAAACATGAGTAATTCAGTAATGAGGTCTGCTAATACGTGGATTTAGGGTTTCCTAACAGGAAATCAATCTCCACTGAAATTTAATACCACAATGCACTGATAAAGCATAACGATGCACCCGAATAGGCCTTGAAATTGATGCGCGCTACCACCCATCCCAAACAACAATTTAAATTGCCCGCTTTTATGTATATGAATTGCAGGAGCTAATGTCACGGCTTTTTAGTTTTATAGGCAAAACTGTGTTTGGGCTAAAATTTCGGTAAAGATGACTTTCTTGTGGAAACACTAAATCCACGTATTGTGCTGTTTTTTATCACTAAACCCACTCGTTGCAACCTGTATAAATAAATCCTGTTGGAAGCAAGGCATGATGGGAAGATCCTGATATCTTCTTTTTAGCACAGTCACTGATCTGCCTCCTTTTGCTGTGACAACATACATTTACCCATCTCCATTGAGTACAATGCTATTCCACCAATTCTTCCATGGGAGAGAAATTGAATAAAAGCTTCAACGTAGAGCATGAAGCATTGGCTACATAGAACAATTAGATTAACTACCTCTCTTGTATGTTTAGATTTTGTGACACCATGTCCGCTGTCAGAACGAGTGAATGGGTACGTGGTAACGCCGCTATTAGACCCGTACTCAGGAATTGGTAAACACGATTACTTCTCCTCCATCCAACAAATTGGATCTGCTAATGTAGTAATCTTTGTGGGTTTTTGCATTTTACATTACCTAAGGAAAAGGGGATAACTTAGCATGTGAGTGGCTACTCATCAATAAACATCGCCCCCTGAAAATGACTCTTAAGTAGCCCATTTCCAAAACAAAAATGACCTGTAAATGGTACAAAAAACCAAAGATGCCCCTTAAAGTGCATAAGGAACCTCACATTGTCCAACACTAATAATAATAATAATAACTGGTTTTTATATAGCGATTTTCCATTAAGATCAAACCGCTCATGATTTGTCACAATCATTTCACTTCATTTAGGCGTTTTGCGGCCTTTACAAGCGCATATCCTATCGGTAGTTAGATTGTAATATGTACCCTTTATGTAGCTTCCCATATCATGGGTGGGGGCAGAATATGATGGACAAATCTGTTGACAGTTTTAAATGGGACAACTTGCAACATTTTGGACATTTTTACAAAATCAGAGGGGATGCTGGTATAAAACCAACCCATATTCTGAGTGAAAGAAAATTGTGATGATATTCATGTAAACAAGGAGCAACTATTTTATACAAATTTGAAATGTTCATGGGTGCAAAGCCAGTTATGAAGAAATTGAGGTTGTAATTCTTTTGATGAAATTTCTTGACCTATTTTGTTACATTATGTGAATCCTATTGAGCTGTTTGCTTATTCTAATGCTGCTGTCACGAGAGTCAAATTGAATCAAATATTTTACGCTGAGGAACGTAACAATTGCGTTGTAACACTAGGTATGGGACAATTAGGTTAATACACTCATCTTGTTTTGAATTTAATAACATCATGTCCTCTTTCTATCAGAGTAAATGTGGGCTGCTCTGGCAAAATGAGAGGAAAGTCGCAAAACTATATTTTGAATAAATGGCATCTAAAGTAAAAAATAGGATGAAAAGTCAAATTTCGTTTTTTGACATAAAACACCTTAATATATAAAAGTCTATCTATACCTAAAGTTTTGAAGGTCAAATTTGCCGGGAAGTGCAATTATTCACTGTTAATTGATTGCATGTTGCTATTATACACTGTAGTAATCAGTATCTTTGAAATCAATTTGCAACAAATTTTTATTGCAATATATTCAGTGGACTGCTTTGAATTTCTATCTCTAAATGGAGAATGGAGAAGAAAATTTGACATATTTTATATCATTCAAAAGGTGAGATTAAAGAGAATTCAAATATGTCATAAACTCAATTTTGAAATTTGCGACTTTCCTCTCATTTTGCTAGAGCACCCCTCAAATATAAAGATGATATGTGTACCGTCGCGGCAAAAGGGACCAGTTGTCGGCAACTTCCATTTTGCGCTAGAGGCCGGTAAAGTATCACTATACCAAAATATGATGGGAAGGTCAATTTTGAGTTTTTTGTGGAAATGAAATCTTTGAACCCTTTTGTATCCAAAATGTAAAGATGGTTAATCAAAAATAACGACTAACTTGTAAAAAAGTGTGATTTTTATCGCTATATCGAATCGTTTTCATCATGAAAATTTGTGTTTTGACAAACGGTTATGAGTACGATTATGGTAATTAATTATGCAATAATGAAACATGGTATTGAGTCCAAAAATTGTTATTAAATTACGCAAGGTATCGTCTTCCATTGAGCCAAATTTCAAGGCGATAAACAAAAGGGAACATGGTGGTTGCTATGGAGATTTGCTCATACTCTATTCAGACTGCACACAAAATCGAATGGAAAAACAGGCCTACCTTTAACAGTCTTTTTCTCACAAACTAGTTTTGACAAACGGTTATGAGTACGATTTTCCAAAGCTCCGATTTGCATGATTTTGGTATCATTGAAAAGGGAATTAAATGAGCTTTACCACCATATGAAAATCTCCATATTTTGGTTTTGACCCAACTGGACCCTTTTGCCGCGACGGTACACATATTTGAACAATTGTTGTGTTGGAATACAGATAATCATCTTACTGTTAGCAGATTACTTTAGGTTTTCATCCTAACTGGTTGTAATATTTACAAAAAATAATGATTTTATGCTGCTGGATATTAACTTTAGAAAATTTTGTTTTTTTATTGTTTTAAAAGTTACGAGAATTTAATTTTTTTAAAACTAGATGACCATTTAACCTTTATGCACGGCTCAAGTATATAGAAGTAAATAGATAGAAGTAAAACATTATAAATTGATTCATTTCCTTTGATCATTTCAAGCTTAAAGATGGAACCATGATGTATAAAGTTTTACTTATTGCACAGGGATTTTTATGAAATAGGGGAAAAGTCTTTATTAGTTCAAAAATATATTTTGAGTTAAAGCAGTTTGAAATAACGAATTATGACAAACTAAGATTATCCATATGGAAATTTTTCTCTGATCTTGTTTAGTCTTGAAGAAAAAACACCACATGCACACATATTCTTTCCTGTACTAGTACAAGCGCAGTTAAAATTGGGATGTCAAATTGTGGACAGTTCACTAGTCCAACAACTCGCTAGTCCAAAAGCTCGCTAGTCTGACGGCTTGCTAGTCTGACAACTCGCTGGTCTGAATTGTAATTTAGGCTCGCCAGTCCAAATTATAAAAAAGGCTCACTAGTCCGAATATCAAAAACAGCTCGCTACTCCGAATTTAAAAAAAATGGCTCACCAGTCCAGTCCGCATTTAAATAACAAGTCCCTAGTCAGAATTTCAAAATAGGCTCGCAAGTTCGAATTTTAAATTAGGCTTGCTAGTCCGAATTAAAAAACCAAACAGCTCGCTAGTCTGAATAGGAGAAAAAATGTGCACATTTCTATTAAAGTTTTTCAAAATGTGGACTAGCGAGCCTATTTCTAAATTCAGACTAGCGAGCCTATTTTAAAATTCGGACTAGCAAGCCTATTTTGAAATTCAGACTAGCAAGCCTATTTATTTTGAAATTCGGAATAGCGAGCAGTTATTTAAATTGGGACTGGCGCGCCGTTTGTAAAATTCGGACTAGCGAGTTGTTTTTAAAGTTCTGAATGACGAGCCTATTTTCATATTCGGATTAACAAACCTTTGGACTAGCGAGCTGTTTTTTCCGAGTAACAAGCTTTTTCAAGTTATTTTTCCCCATTAAATAACATTTCAACTAGCGAGCTGTCAGACTGGCGAGCTGACCCCGTCAAATTAAATTCAACAAATTTCCATAACTAAAAAAGTATGCATATTTATGCTAAATCGTTTGAGGACACCAATATCTACCAAAAACAAACCCACTCAGTCGAGTTGAAAGTCATGGGTGATAGAGGCGGGGCACCTCGTTGGTAAGATCTTATAGTATTGCTTTGATAATGGTAGAGAATCTCCCTCTCCTCCCTTCCTCTCTCCCCTACCTACTTGATCATCTGTAACACAGAGATACCCAATTCATACACAAGTCGTAGCCTCGGTCCGAGGCGAAGGGGTTTGGAGATAGTAACTATAATAATTGTTTATATAGTATTTCCCCCCCCCCCCCTTTTTTTTTCCCTCCTTATTATTCCTTTTTTTCCTGGCTATTATCTAGAGTATTTTTCCCCGTTTTCTTGGCTTTTATCTCTCTCTCTCTCTCTCTCTCTCTCTCTCTCTCTCTCTCTCATTTTTTTCTTCTTCTTCTTACTTTTTTCTTCCTCCATCTGTAATATATACACATTTGTAACCAATATTCCCTGAGCCATAATGTGATCACTATTTTCGTAATTTGCCCTGTAGCTCCCATGTCGTTGATTTTCATTCTTTTTATTCCCCCTATCGAAAAGGGCAGCTAGAAGGATACAATGATTTAAGGTAACAACACATATATGCATTGATGAAAAAATAGCAAACCAACAAAATTTGGATTTTAGGATCATTTAAGTAAAATTGTCAGTTGCAAACATACATGGACTAAATTGACTATATACTCCTGAAAGAGAAGAAAAAAAGGGAAATCAGAGAAAAAACATAAAAAACAAGAAAGAAAAAAAAGGCCTTTATGGAAAAGAGGGGAAAAACCACAAAAAATAAGATGACAAAAAGAAGAAGGGAAAAAAAGGGCCTTCTATCAGTATTAGTATCCTTCACTATCTCCAAAGCCCTTTCCCCTCGAATCGAGGCTACACAAGTCGATGACTTGTGAAGTGTTGAACTACAGCCCATCATCAACAAAATAAGTGCCTTCACAGAACTTGGCTGTCATTAAGAACGCACCTTGTGCTAATATATGATGTGATGGGGGATGGGTCATGTTTCTTTGATTGGAACATCTTCTTGCATGATGACTTGATGAGAGATTTGTGATCTTTAACACATGAATGTGTGGGCATTGATTTATCATGTTACAATTTCAGTCATTTTGATTTTGGAAGCAACCTTTAGCATGTTTAGCAATACAACACAATGTGTGGGCAATGATTAACTGCATTAGAACTCTCTAATGATTTGGATTTTAGAATGCTTTTTTCTTTCAAATATATGGATAATTTTGTGGGTGTATAGCAGAAAACCTCCAAATGTACAACCTTGTTATTTTCTTAAAATCCAAAGATTCATGTGCTTAATAATTCAATCTTCTACCATGTGTATCAAAAAAAATTGTGCACAGATTAAAACTGATTTTGACCTTGATAAAAGCACCAAATCATAATTTTCTTGTTATTGTAGTAAAGCAAATTTAACAAGATTTCAAATGCAGAAAAAATGATGGAAATCGGATGAAAAATAAAAAATATATGACCAATTTTGATATGACCAAGAAAGATGGATATGCCACTGATCAAAATCATAAAAATCATAGGAAAGGTTTACATAGGCTCTGAAAGTTGAACTGAAAACTGTACACACACCATTCAAAGTTAAATAATAGTATTTTGCTAAAGATCTATGATTTTAAAAAAGTTCAAAGAAAAGTTGATGAGCCCATTTAACAGTAGGCTGACATGTCTCAGTGTAGCCTGTGTAAAATGTTATTTTGGTTTAGATGTGTCGATCTATGGTTTTTTTTTCTTAAAACAATATTTTTTTTAATTGATAAGTCTCAATAAAATGATAATTCGAGGCTTTCTTGAGTGTTCAAGGAGCAATTTGTTTTGTCCATGAAAATGTCAAGTTGTTTATGATCCTTCATCTAGATTTTACCTTTTTATCTTCCTAACTGCTGCGGGACAGTCATTTATAATTCATTTTCTTAATTATTCCTCCTTTCAGTCTGTTTTCTAAGTTGTTTAAAGAAGGCTTTGTAGGTAGATATTAGATCAGGATCAAAGATGTTGGTGTTAAAATCGTGTAGGAAACTAGTCACTTTTAACATTGTGATTTTCTGGGAGATAATTCTCAAATGATTTTGATTGAGGGCTAATGTGGTATCTGTGCCAGTATTAGGTGACAGAAAGAAAACAAGTTTTTTATGTTGCACACGCACATTTCCTTATTTTAAACAAAAATCTTTTTTTTTTGATAGTTGTGAAAATGAAAAATGAAATAGCCCATTTTATGGTAATAATTTGAAAACCTTTTGAAAAACTTTAGGTTTCCTTTCCACAAAACACATCTATCACCTTTGAGCATGCAAAGGCTTTTAAATTCTTCAAATGTTTACTTTACAAGATTCAAAACTCATCCCCAAAACCGCATTTTGCATAGACGTTTTATGACCTGCTTCATGAAAGAAATTTGTTCATTTTTTAGCCTTATCGTGTTTTAATTCTCCCCTAAAATATGTAAAACTGATGCTTTTGGCTGCACTTATACAATTTCATAAAATTGACTCAGATTTACAGACCTCTTCAAACTTCTCGTTATGTTCTTGTTAATGTAATTATCATGTTATAGAGCCTTGCATGTTGATGAGATAGATTAAATACCTTGGGTTAGAATGTAACATCAGTCTTATCTATAGCATCTATGTGATATGTGACCTGTGACCTCTAGGAAGGAGATAGATTCCATATCCTGGGTGGGAATGAATCCATCTCATATCCATAGCATACATATGTGTGACCTTTCAACTTTGCTATAGATTACTGTGATAGTATTACTCAGGATAAGACAATATATTGTCTATCCCATCATGCTTTGCTCCTATGACATGGGATAGTTTGTAAGGTAAATCATATGAGGAGTTAGTGATGAAATACCCATAAATCAAAGTTAATTGCTGTATACTTGCATTTTGGGCATGTTTCGTCACTAACTACTCCCATGACTTCCTGTACAGAATTTCCCATAGGAAGCAATGGATGACGGGATACACACAATATCTTCTCTTACTCCGGATATAGATGACTTGAATTTCATACCTAAGGATGCAAGGAATTAATCATCTATCTCAATCATGCATTGTATCTGTACACTATGTGACCTTTGACCTTTTGTAGATCTCAGATTTAATACCTGACTCCTGTCATCGTTCAACATCCTGATATTTTGTAATCCAAACTAAGTTACCGCATCCTGTATCATCCTCCTCTCCTCTCATCAGTGAGGAAGTTGCCTTGGTGATAGCTCCAGCTAGATGCAGCTTTCCTTCCGAGGATTGATGGTGATGATGTTATTTAAGTACAACATTTTATGGATATTTTATTTATGACCATGAGAAGTAAGAACACAGGAATTTGATTTTATGTTTTCAAAAAATAACATTAATAAATGATTTTACAATGTTGGATTTTTTTTATAAAGCTGTAGATGTATCAAAGAAATCCTTTCTTGTATTCCCGCTTCCTTTATGGCTTAGTACTTACCGTATTGTTCCTAATAAATGCCCATTTCTTGAAGCTTGAAGGGTGGGCGATTATAAGAGACCAATTTTCAATTTCAAAATTTGCACAAAATCGCTAAGTAAGCTTAACAATTACGGCAACTTACTGTAATATGGCCCCCGATAACCCAGAAGTACTGACAATTTTTCATCATTTCTGGGATCGCGACCTCATTGGTACCATTTCCTGTTACAAGCGATTGTTTGGTTAAAGCTTAATGATACACGAAAATGCTACAAAATTGAATGTTTTTTAACACTTCTCTTTGAAATTTTTGGGGATGGGCGTTTAATAAAGAATATGCGATTAATAGAAACAACACTGTAAGCTTTATATGATTTCACATAATTACAATTGGTGTGATAAGAATCAAAATCAAAAGAACAACAACATTTCCCATAAATTTTTAAACAAAGATAATTTTAACCCACTTTCTTTCTCAAGAAACTGTTCTTTAAAACAGCGTTTCTATTTTCTTTACTTATTACCTTCATAACATGTGCTTGATGATTTAAACTTGAATTATTATTCGTTAAGGGGATAATGAATATTCAAAGTATGTTTTTAATATACGTTAAGGTATATTCAAAAACAAACTTTCTTTACCGTATTGCTTTGGTAGATGTAGAGATGTTTCATGCTATGGTCACATAAGCCGAAGGAAGCTACAGTGCCGCAACACCACAATGTCGGTGTGACATCGGTATGACACTGGTGAATGCTTGCGATGCCTGGTCGGTTACCGGGCGGCAATCAATGGATCTGTGACCATAACTGAAGACATCGTATACAAGCCGCAAGGTTTTAACTCTGAATTAAATTCTTGCGACATGCTTCCGGCGTCTCTACAGCTCACAGACATTGCCTGGTCTCCGTATGGACATTAGTGTCCGCTGAATTCTACCCGGTATGATGCCGTAAATACTTCGTTATCTCGCTAAAAGGTTTTGTGACCAAGGTATTAGTCTTGAAAAATAAATGCTTTATAACTAGAAACACTAATGTTAAACTAATTCTTCTTTGGCAGAATAAATCATGCAATAAAGGTAATTGAAGCACTGAACATGACAGAAGTTGTGGCAAAGCATCCATGCCAGAGAAAAACAAATACTCTTGTATTTATTTGGCATGTAGTACATAGAGTGACTGATGAGCAGACAGCAACAATATTACAAAGCATGACAATCAGTCAACAAAGCCAGTTGGCACTGTAAATAGTGATTCATGTTGGCTGACTATACCGGCGTGTTTGAGAGAAAGGGATAGGATGGACAGATGGGAGATGGGAGGAAGATTGGATAAAGATGATGAATGGACACAGATGGTATGGGATGGCAGGAGGGTACAAGGTTACAAGTGTAAATAGACAAGATGAATGGTCTGTGTCCAAGAGATTACTCATTTATTGGGAAAAGGGATAAATATGGGAAGGGACCTCTGAGGAAGCAGTGATGTGATGAATCAGCCAAGAGGGGATGTTACAGATGGCATGGGATGGCAGGAGGGTACAAGGTTACAAGTGTAAATAGTTGAGATGAATGGTCTATGTCCAAGAGATTATTAATTTATTGGGAAAAGGGAATAAATGAGCGGTCTTGGAAGAGAGACAAGTGGAAGAATCTGTGATGAATGAAGCAAAAGGAGATGTTGTGTCATGGATGGAATGTGGTGTCATGGTGTTGCAAGGTTATAAGTGTCAATAGAGAAGGTGAATGAATGATGCATCCAGTCCAAGAGTTAAGCTTTTTCTTGGAAAAGAGGAAAGATATTACATATGGGCATAGATGGGATGTGATGTCATTGATAGGATGACATGTCACATGATTGAATTATCTCATTTTGAAGCTGAAGATATTTCGAATTGAAAACTTTACTTCTGGAAACGCTACTGTTTAATTTAATAGACCATTTTCAGATATTCCATAATGCATCATGAAAGTACCGTAAATCTGGGAGTTTCTGTGATAGCAACAATATTAATAAGATGTTCGCATGACATCATCTACGCACAAGCTGTAATATGGTCACTTGCCCAGAAACTATTGTATTTACAGTACTTTCAAAATGCATTATATTATGGGTCCTAAAAAAGTGGTCTATTCATCTATTGCAGAAGAATCAGTTGAGTCTGTCTCCCTAACTCTAAATATTTAATTTTGTTAAAGGTGTAGGTTCCTATCTTAGCATATGTGTAATTTACTTTAAACTGATTGACCTTGACCTCTGAAATGCATATTGTGAAATGTTAACCTCGGATTGCTTCTTGTTTTCTCTTGAGAGGCAAAAGAAAGTATGTAACCCTGGGGATGAGGATGTTATGAAAATACAAAATAAATAGAAAATAGGTATACCAATAATTTTATGCTATATCTCTGAAAGTATAAAGAATTTGGAGGTGAAATTTTGGATTTAGAATTAGAAAAATATGGGCTTTGATATGGTATCAAAAAATATACTACTTCCGATTGAGCCCAGGGGGATGCGAATGTGATCGGAAGCTACGTACACCTTTAAGAATAGCTTTGGTTTAATATTATGTATGAAAGTACTTTTCTAAAAATGTAATAAGATTAGAAACAATTTCAAATTTGTGATCATGGCTATATAAAAGGTAACGAAACACAGAAAATGGAAGTTGTGACACAACATCTATGCCAGAGAAAGACAAACACTCCTGTCTTAATTTGACATGCAATCCATAAGACTTGACTGATGAACAGACAGCAACAATATTACAAAGCATGACAATCAGTCAACAAAGCCAGTTGGCACTGTAAATAGTGATTCATGTTGGCTGACTGCACAGGCTTGTTTGAGAGGAAGGGATAGGATGGACAGATGGGAGATGGGAGGAAGTTTGGATAGAGATGATGAATGGGCACAGATGG
>JXSR01S013144.1:21400-37509 GCA_000969725.1 Ophiothrix spiculata
GTCTCAACTCGGTGTTGAAGTTATTTTGTTTGGAGTCACTCGTCATTTTGACGTCACGACCAAATGTTTGGTAGCGAAAATTTGGTTTGGAGGCCAACTATGATTTGGCCCTTAGTCCATCAATGCTATCTGTGGAATGAAATGTTTTCACAACTTCTGTACTTTACTTCTTTGTACATAAAATATATCAATTTTATCTGTATGCTTTGAAACTTTTGCTCGTCAAATTGGTCTACTTTATGTGACATATTAAAAACAAAAACAAAAACAAAAGAAGAATAAAGCAAACAAGGGCAGGACATAAAAAATGGCAGGTTTTTGGAATGTTTAAGCTGATTATCACAACATGTCATAACATAATGTTTCTATTTACGAGCCCCGGGCCGGGCGGTTTTCGTCTCCTTGTTTACTTGGGCAAGAAACTTTACTCTACTTGCTCCGTGGTTGGACAGTCACATAAAGCCGTGGGTCCTCTGTGCGAATGCTGCTTCATGGGGCGCTGCATACAGTGTATACCTGGTGAGTCTATTTTGGCCTAGGTTCTTTAGGAGAGATGCAACTTGTGTGTTTTATTGGAACATTGAAGACTCTGAATCAGTAGGTTGTGAGACTAAGCCCTGCTACAGCCAATATATTATGTCCTGGGCCGGCAAGGCATTTGATCTTTACAATGTAGAGCTATTAACCCTAACAGAACCAGATCTCACTAAATCTCACTTTAGAAAATGCAGTCCAGATACATCTCAGGCGGGGGTTATATGCAGGGACCAAATCGCTGGCCGGGCAGCCTCTCCGCGATGGCTTGCTACGGGGATCACTGGCTTGGGAAACGGGAGGTCCCTGGTTCGAATCCTGGTGAAAACAGGTATTTTTCACCACCCTTCCCTTTTCAAGGAGATAGGCTAGAAATGAGAAAAGTTAAAATGATTAGTTAGTATTGCAATCTAAGTTCTCATAGGTTTAGCACCACATTGGC
This sequence comes from Ophiothrix spiculata, assembly GCA_000969725.1. Classification (NCBI taxonomy): domain Eukaryota; kingdom Metazoa; phylum Echinodermata; class Ophiuroidea; order Amphilepidida; family Ophiotrichidae; genus Ophiothrix; species Ophiothrix spiculata. The sequence continues at coordinate 22,377 of JXSR01S013144.1, forward strand.
ATTGTCTGCCATAAAAATTAGTTTATGACGAAATGGTTGTGATGATTTCCTAACAACAGTGTAATTATAATGGCCAGCACAAGAGCACCATGAGGGTGTACTGGTGGATACCAGCACATAATGTATGGCCAATATTATTGTCTCAAACTGTCATCAAGTCTCTGGCAGATTGAAGCAGATGATGTGCAATATTGCATTCCCTAGATTTTCAACCTTGATGGAACCTTAATGGGACCACACGACTTTAAACTACACTTCATCAAAAAAAAAGTATTTAACATACATTTCTCTATTTACTCACATAACTTTGTATGCATACAACTCTTTAATTTAATTTCAATGTGATTACAGCCTCAGACTGATAGCAATTGCCAGCTCTTGAACTTGACGTGAAGATCTCAGGAAATTTCAATCAATGTCCCAAGGGTTCCACCGGATATCAATACAGTTCCCCAATGCATTCCCTTGGGAGCAGGGACTACGGTCTGTCCATAACGTCTACCCATCCTGTCATTCCATTCAAGTGCAGAATATTAATAACCTCATCCATAAAGGAAAAGTTGATTGCATGGCTGTGAGTTGAATTGGTCTGAAATTTGCACTGATGATGAGTAGTATGTTGATGATGAGAAATAAGAATAGGTCAAATGCTTCAGGAGACAGTTGGATTGATATATGCAATTTTCATTGAAATTGTAGCCAAAATTAGTCCTATATCCAAATATGGCAAGGGAGATTGCCATAGAACTAAGACTGTGCAATGATGTCCTTTGCAATGCTCAGTTAACCAATCATCATGGTTTAAGCCTTTTATGTCAGTATTGAAGACATGATGGTAATATTTGAAGACCCGGTGCGCTATTAAAGTTTTGGGTTTTGTGTACAGACGGGCTGTCTCCGTTGGGTTGTCGGACGTGCAGTTCTGGATTATATGATGAATAATCTGGATCATGTATGAAAACAAAATAGCAATTTTGGTAGGAATTTGGGATTTTGTTAAGGATAAATGTTTTTGAAGCATTGTGGGTCGTGTTTGAATGTCCTTAGTGATTTCCTATCAAACATAAATTTATCAAACAATCCAGAAAAGTCTTATCTCATCAACTCACGCTACAAATCAGGCAGGTTATTTTAAGAAATAGATTTATTGCCTTTTTGTATCGGTGTCATCACGTATAATGTATCCTCATGTTTCAAATTGTTGAGTGTGTCTTTCTGTCTAAATCAACAACTTCAAAGTCATCGGAAGTTTATCTGGCATCATTTTAGGCAATCTCTTGTGACATTTGTCAGCAATATTTGTCCAATTTCTTTTTTTAAACAGTTCATATCCAGGAGTCTGCTGCAATAGAAAATGACCCACAAGACACAAATTCTGTCATTTGTCTCAAATGAGTTTTCCATTTTAAAAATATCAACGGTAATATGGTTTATACGATGGGTGGTTCTGCCACCCAGGGGGGAGGGTACTTAGTACAAAAGTGATCGTGGGGATGTTCCGCAAACTCGGGTTGAAAAATCAGGCTGTCTGGTATACCAATGGGTCCTTTTTCTTTGTAAAATGTAGTATTTTGATGGGTCTGTTTTTAAAAATGTTCTAAAATTTGCGCCAAAATGGCGATACTAGCTGCTAGCATATTGGTCACATTTTCAGTCCCAACTGACCCGAGCCAACTGATTGAAATCTCATTTTTGAAAGTTACACTAAAGCTGAAATACTTCATAAGTGTATGCAGAGATGAAATTGCTGCATTGGTAATGGCCAGGTAGTGTCTGTTAAGGCCAGATTCCTTTTATCTGTTTGTGGTGCGGTTGCGTTTTGCACTGTAAGGGTACTGGTAGTGGTATAATTTAAAGCACACGATTGAATGGTATCAGGTTGAAGCTGAGATTCAATTTTGACCGTCTGTTGTCAATGCGGTTTCGCATGCAGTGCGTTTTGAATCAATATAATGGTTTTCAGGGAAAGTGATTCCTTTTATCTGGCCCGTTTGAAACTCATGCGTTTACTTGAATCGGTCCCTGGAGCGATTCATCCGTTTTGAATGCATTTTGGCTGTGTAGAGACTTTTCATACACAGAATATGATGACATTGAACCACATTGAAAATGAATGGTCAAAATTGAATCAGCTTCAGCTGATACCATTCAATCGTGTGCTTTACATTATATCACTACTAGTACCCTTTCAGTGCAAAACGCACCGCAACTGCACCGCAAACGGATAAAAGGAATCTCACCTTTATAGGTGGACATGGACGTGGATGTAAGAGCTTCTTGCTCAGGTTGAATCGGAGAGGGGGAGGGCTTTTTCATCACTATATTTACTCTGATGAGATGAAAAAAGAATGATGTTATGTTATTATGAGTGAAAGGTTCTGCTGCATAATGATTAACATGATATGAACTTTGGTGAGTTGTATTAAATGGCACAACTGGGCTGTCAGAGGAAAAGCATTTTAATCCCAATAAGTTGTAAGCTTACTTTGATTAGAGTCAGAAGCAGCAGATCTCTCTCAGGATGTGAGTTTTAGGTTGTCACCGGGGGGAGGGGACTAAAATTTGAAAGTGACGTACCTGCTCCTACCGGCTTTCGAAATGTAGGGGCAATAAGTGAGAAATAATAGGTGGTCATTCGGTGTAGAGGGTAAAAAAACGAGGTCATTCCGAGTGATTTGTTGGAACAGCGACAAACAGTGTCATTCGCTGTCAGTTTTTGAATAAAATAAGCCTAACTTTGACATTTACGAAATCGCTGATCTTCAAAATTTTCAAAAAATGACAAATTGAGCGAAAAAAAGGGGGTCATCCTATAAAGGTTCTCGAAAAATCAGGGCAATGGATGAGTGTCACAATAAAAAAGAGGATATAAGGTTTACTTTCAAGATAATAGCGGGTCAAATTTGGATGACAGCTCAGTGAAAAGGGGGTCATTGGGTTAGAGCTGAGCCAAAAAAAGGGGGTCTATCGACAGGAGCATGGCGCATGCCAATATATGGGGGTGCCCCCCCCCCCCCTGGGGGTTGTCATGTACAGAGTTCTGTTTAGTGTACAAGTGGGTTACGCAATAGCAAGGCTTACAACGAGAACTGATCTGATGTTGGTACTTTATATACATATTGCTGTGATTTTGCAACTTGTGATTTAGATACATGAGCGCTATTATTGGTACAATATTTAATGATTGTAATTTAAGTGTTTTGGAGATATCGATTCTTTTTTTCAAAAAGACAACCTTATTATATGTTATTCAGGAAGAAGTACGCTGCTTTTAAGGTCCAACCAAGGTCTTAAAACTGCTCCTCAAAATTGCCATATATGCACTGAAACATCATGACATCATTAGCAGATATATGTGTTTGTCTTGAAAACATTTCGTTATTCAATCAACTTCAACATTTGCACATGTTTGATTGTATTGGCTGATTGAAATGTCAAATTGAGTGATTGTTGGTTTGTTGAAAATGATCGAATCTTTTGATATTTGTCCAAGCTATTTAACTTGTTCTATCACAATAAATTGTGATTATGGAAACTTTCTGACTAAACTTAGATGTGGTTTTGTCATGTCTGTTTTTTACTGTTGAACCATCAATGTCAAGCATACACCTGCTATCATGAATGTGTGTCATTATTCATTCAGTAGGCCTGTCTTGTTTTGGCTGAACGAAATGAGGCATTGCATTTGTAGTTTTGATACTTGTTACAGTTCAATAAAGGGGCATAAATATTGCTGATAGAATTCTACCCATTTGATGTCCTAACATTCCAGTCCTGTTCAGTCCTATATTACGTATATTGTATTCCAGACATATTAGCAACAGAATAAAACAAATTCTGTCCAAAAAGACAGGCAATTTGTTTCACTGGTCTCACACCTCAAAAAAAGATGCTGGTAACGGACACTCAATCTTGGCACTTGATTGACCAGTACGTATCCAGGCGGCATTTGGTTTGAACGTCAAACATATAACATCCGTTGCGCATTGGTCATTGTGCAATATTTCTGGTAACATGTATAAACACGAGATCGCGCATGTAAACATCACCATTTTGTCAACCTCTTAGCCAAAGCCTTATACTCACAAAAACGATTGCCGTTTATATAGATAGGGCAAGCGAGAAATCAAGGTGTTTAATTCTACTGGTCACAATTTTTACCAATGATAATCAACTGTTATCATTCAGCAGATTCAGCTACAGTGAAGCGCTGCGACCGAAGGTCAAAGCGTAGCATTTTGTGAGCAGAGTTTTCAGCTTTCTGTAAATCAAGAATAAAAAAATATCTGACTTTGTTTTGATACAAGCATTAAAAAGAAAACTATGTTTCCATGTCGTATATTTGAGTTTGATGAAATTCATTGAGGGCATGGCATTTCTGTGTGACATTGACATAAAGTAGCCATTGATAAAACCTGAATTATGGCTTGGTATAAATGATGTTATATACCTCATATATAGATTGCTGTCCTCTGATTGGTTAAAAGTGAGGGCTGGGATTTAACTAGGCCCGGGGCATATTTTTCACTAGGCCCGCTCAGCATATTTTGCGGCGCCGGTGTAACACGGTTTGACCATCGGGTGCAAAAATGGTTCTTTTAACCAACCAGATGACAAAAATCTATATATTTGGTATATAAAACGAATATTGACTGCTTTTTCTTCGGGGCATGGTTAAAATTATTTCCCCTCGGTGATCTCAAAACCATGATGAATATGCCCTTAGCTTCGCTTCGGGCATATTCATGGTTTTGAGATCACCTCGGGAAAATAATTTAAACCATGCCCCTCAAAGCAGTCAATATTTGTATAATATCAGTTCGGCGGAACTCACAATTCGGATACGTATCCGAATACGTATCCGAATTCGGATACCCACGTACATATCATATCCGAATTGTGATACCCGTATCAGAATAAGGATATTGAGGGGTATCTGAATTCTGATACTCCTATCTTGGCTCAGGAAACAAAGCGATAGCGCAAGCTGGAAAGTACATGTACAACATCTTTCTTGTATTTATGATAAATGTATCTGTGGAAATGACATTTTCATCTGTGCAATTCCAGCGGAACAGCTTCGAAACATGTCCTGATAGCTTCTTATCACAGAAGGCAAAATAATTTGGCCTAAACTTTCTTAGAATTTGGATGACAAATGATGATAATGTTTTTGAGTTTTATACATACCGGTATGGTGCGCGGCGAAGCTGAATATTCATTTCAGTTGATATCCCGTTTCAGCTGTTTTTAATCCAAATTCGGATACGGGTATCCGAATTGTGATACGGAGTATCCGAATTCGGATACGTATCCGAATTGTGAGTTCCGCCGAACTGATATGATTAACCCAAGCCCTCTTTTTTACTTCTTATTCATTAATTTAGGGTTTAGCTGGAGAAGGCTTGCCAGGTCCAATGGGTCCATCAGGTATGACAGGTATGGATGGATTACCAGGAGAGCGTGGACTAAAGGTTAGTCAACATAGTTGCATTCTTGTGATCATTAGATCAAAATCTATAAAAAAATCACCTTGTTTAGGCTTTCGCCAAGGAAACCCAGCTTGGTACTTGGTACCAAGTAAGCTATAAAAGGAAGCCTATCTTCAACAGGGCATTCAGTTTTGAATGCGGAAGGAAGACCGGAGTACCCGGAGAAAAACCTGCGGAAGCGAGCATGGACTGAAAATCAAATGCACATAAAGCGCCGGGTGCGGGAATCGAGCCCCCAGACCTCATTGGTGCAAGGCTAGGGAACTACCGCTGCACCAACCCGCTCCTCTATCGCATAACTTGTCAAGAACCTGATGGGTTTGTCTACAAGCTGCTCAAGTTCTCTCTCCTCACTACATAGCATTTTGGATAAGCCAGTTGTATAGTCATGTGAGTTAACTCCTATTGTATGATTTGTAAACTCAGTGTTATACTTAAATGCTTTCAAATATCATTGTTTGTTACCCTATCCATTTGTGCTTTAACAAAGAATATGAAAATACATATTTCACCCTGGTGTGGATGGAGAAAACATTTTTAGTTTGATTTATACTTGCCATAGTTAAATAAAACTGATATAGATAGATAGATAGATAGATAGTTGATAGGGATAATTCTTTACGAGGCACGCCAGTGGGCAACTTTTTCACAGAAAATCATAAAACATAGGTTCAATGATTCCATAAAAATCCTTAAATAAAGGTCCAGTTTTTTCCAAAATTAAGAAAAATGGTAAAATATGTATTTTTAAGGCAAAAAACATTTACAAATGGGTCACAATTTCAAATTTTTAGTAAAAAAATGGTTAAATTAGCCCAAAATAACCTGAACTTGAGACTTTCCCTCCATCAATTTATAAGTTGAGTATACAAACCCCCCTCCCCACCCACAGAAATATTTAATGCTGTTCATTATTTATCTAGTGAAATCTTTTGAACTGTCCTGGCAATAGACAAGATATCTATATTTTCATAATCAAAACAGATATCTGTTTCGAAATGATAAACGTGTTTCTTTACATTTTGCATTGATTTTAATAGGGTGATTCTGGGACAGATGGTCTACCAGGCAGTGAGGGACAACCAGGACCTAAAGTAAGTTATCTTAAAACATAAAGTGTAATATTGTATAGTTCTGTATAAGTTTAGAAAGGTGTTGAGTACCTAAAGTGTTCCATGAATTCAATAACGTATAACGTAAATATGAAAGTGTTGATCGATCAATAGCACTAATTTTGCAAACTTTGACAAATGTGACTAATGTAAGAAGAACATGTATCTTTTTTAGGAATGCTGATTTGTTGAAACAATTTATATGGCAGCACCCCATCAACAATCAGTTTAATACTCTTTGAATTTGAAGGGGTAGGTTCAATGTAGTGCACAGTGCTAACCCTCCTTTTGCACAAGTTACTGGTTTTGATTTGAATGTTTTTTTTACTAGTATGATGAAAAATAATTTACGAAATCTATATAATGATAAAGTATATGGGTGAATGAAAATATTTTGACTAATATTGAGTCCCATGAGATTTCAATAAAACAAGCCAGTCCCTTGTAAAAGTGAGGGTTAGCACTATATTGGCCCGAGGTCTTACACATTTTAAGTGTCTAGAAACTCTATTATGCCAAAGTTGTTTCTTTTTCAAAATGCCAGATCTAAGAGTACTTGATGCAAGGATTATGAATTCAGTGATTCCAGAAGATATCCAGTGTTTCTAAATGATCTACGGCACTGAACATGAATTCAGGGGCAATAGTGCTAAGCCATAGTGTCTGATTTTTAAGCCACCCTTAGACTTCTAAATGGCTAAATATTAGCCATACAATGATATTGCTGAAAATAGTATACATTATGGTAATAATTTAACTGAACCAGAGATGTTTTGCCCAAAATTAATTGAAAAATGATGTAATAACTTGTTTTAAATGCATCTGTTTCAAACCAGAGCAAAGGTGGTCTGAAATTAGGTGTGGGTTAGCACTTTATTGCGCCTACCCCTTCATTTGTTAAATGAGTATTGTTTTCACTTGCTTTCCCCCGTACTGGGAGTTAGGGTGGGTGATGAGGCAGGGGATTAGGAGGTGGGTCATATTCTTTAATAACTTCAAGTTGTACAGATATTTGAAAACATTTTGATGCCATCAGCTTTTCTGAATGAGAGCTATATTTCTACAAAATGTTATCAATCTATCGATTAGTTTTGAACTAATCCTTAGCCACAATAATGTTCTGGAAATACCAAGGTGATAATTTTTACCCATAATTCCACACAGGGTGAAAAAGGTAGTGCTGGACCAATAGTAACAGAGGATGGTTGGATTCAGGTAGGATGGCTTGCTGATGCCTCGCTCGCTCGCAAACGGTTATACTTTCCAAGCTCTCCTTATTTCGAAACATTATTTTGCTAATCAAAGTTTTCTTTTAAGCAGTTGGTGGCGGCAGCATTGCTTTGCATTCAGATGATTCTGGTGTAATTGGTTCTCTTAAATTTGCTGGTACAAAATCAAGTGTGTATGAAATTTCAGCTGTTTTTGAAACAATTTAAGTGATGGAGGTTGATAATTTCCCTCAAATTTTGTGCAAAGTAATGTACATTCCTTGTTCAACAACTCACTGTATCTCTTAATACAGGAGCGTACCGTTGTTGATTTGTGATGAATCCACAGTTGATATTCAAATAAGCGCGTCACGCTCGGCACAGCGTACATGGAGGTGCGTTAACGCAGTGCACATAAATCGGCGCACTGTTCATCGCGCGTCTGGAATGTGAGTACGTGCACGGACTGGCGCTTGGGAACAGTTGAAAATGACAAAAGCAACAATCATTTAAAAACTAGCATTTTGTTTCAGATTCTTCAAAGTATTTTTTATTGAGATGAGTATACATATGTTAAATTGAAAACATTTTGAATTTAATTATACGTTTTCATGAAGATTTTCGTTGTTGAAAGGTATTCAAACATGCTACAGAGTTGTTCATCGCTAATCAACAACTCTGCATCCGATGCGTCGGCGTATTTTTATCACACTCGGGTGGCTAAAGCCACCCTCGCGCGATAAAAAATACGCAGACGCATGGATGCATCGTTGTTGATTAGCGATGAACAACTCTGTAGCATGTTTGAATACCTAAATCAACTTTGCCAGCAAATTACAAGGGGAATTGGTAACCATTTGTGCAAGAATTTAAAATGCAGTTAAAAATGTCATTTTCTTTTTTCTTGTTTATACATGCTGGGGCTTCATGTTTTGTTTTGAAATGATGTCACATATTTTCTGTTGTTTACTTATTATTTTAAAAGAGGTTTTTTATTTTTTTTAAAGAGGTTTTTGATTTAAGCTTAATTCTTGGAAAGCTAAGCTTTGATTCTGGCTAAGATATTTTTGAAGAATATAATGAAGCAGCAGTAGGACTAAAGTAATAATGATACCAATAAAATGTATCGCTCTGTAAAGCACTGGTAGTATGGGGTCAGTCACACTTTGTAATTGTTATCATTATCACTACAGCCTGACCACAGTTTATTTCTGGTTAGGGTGAAAACATAGTCTGCCTCCAAACAAAATTTTCGCTACCAAACATTTGGTCGTGACATCAAAATGACGATTGACTCCAAATAAAATAACTTCAACACCGAGTTGAGACCAAATAAAATGTCACGCTAAATTGAACATGTGTTGAATTGCCATATACATTGCTTCAAACGTTTGTTACCGGTTTATAGTTTAAATTTGATCGCAAATATTTAGTGACATCACGACCAATGTTTGGTTGCGAAAATTTTGTTTGGAGGCCGACTATGTTTTGAGCCTTACTGCGTGATTGGTGTAGCTATTACATGATACGTGTGTACAAATCTGCTTGTTTTTGTTTAGAAATAAATGCTTTGCTTAAAATTTCTTTATATAATGTTTGATAGTTACAACTTAAAATATGTAGAATCTTTAAGATTTAAATTTTAAATCGATTTAATGCCAGCTATCAAAGGGAAAAAGGAGAAACTTCTCCTGACAAACGCAAGATGGGTCAGGAGGCACGGGCAGCGACTACCCACGTGAGAGCGCACATCAAAAAGCGTGCAAAGGCCTGTTATGTACAATCTGCGCTCACATAGCTACACTACGTAAAGTAGAACTAGGGAAAATTACTGAATATCAGTTTTATCACATGTGATTTGTGATGTTTCTGATTTATTTTTTGAATGGATTGTTTTACTGTTTCTGAGAGTGGGGGTTCTTAAAAAAAAATGTACGGGTATGTGCCTGCTGGACTTTGAAAAACTGACCATCTCTATACCTATTTTTGGCTCATAAACCTATCCATTAATATACCAATTTTGATGGAAAACGCACCTAATTTTACTCAAATTGGGTGTCTTTTTTTTGCAAATTTTTCCAAAAAGCACCCAATTTTGATAAATTAGGTGCTTTCATCTGAGATGAAAACCACCCGATTGCTATACCAAATCTGTGAAAAACCCACCCCAAAAGGCATATACCTGTCAATGTAAGTACTCCCCCCCCCCTCCTCAGGACTGAGAGTACAACATAAAGCAAACTGCAATAAAAGTAACAGACTTGCATGATTTAAATTTTTAAAAACTTGATGCTCATTTTTTAATGAAAACACAACACAAACTAAGTGATTATAGGACAGCTAGCATCACAGAAGCTAGTTGTGAGTTCAAGGGTTCTCTTTAGGGATGAAGTCACGGTGGATATTTCCTAATCAGATTTGGGAGAAAGAATGACTTGTACAAAGTAGGCTAATGAAGAACATGTGGTTTGACAAATTAGCTCCCAAAATGTACAGTGTTTGAACTTGATAATAATCAATCAAAATCTCTGGGATATATCACAGGAAATAACATACATGAATTCAAATTTTATTTCAAGTTATTCAGAATTTCAATTACAGGCATAATTGATATTTTTATCATTGATGTTATCTCTAGAGGGATGGTCCATCAGACTTGAATTAATCGTTTTCCTCAATCCATTCCTTAGTGGTTTACTCAATCGACATTTTATCTCGGCTTGTTGACTGGTTTTGGTGGGTTCAATCGCACTGGACTATTATATTTGTAACTTAATTTATATAGTAACAATATGTAATAGGACTTTAGTTGATGCTTAGTACGCCTATGAGTAAAAATGAAGTAAGAAATGCATAACTTAACTGTATGACAAGAAGAAAGGAGTGTTTCTATTCTGTCAGGAATGGCTTTTTTCTTCTCCTTTTGTACTAACCATCATGAACTTTTTATTACCCCTCACCAATATATGCTAAGGTTATTGAGCTTGCGCCAATTTGAGCAATTTTGACAAAGTTGGCGAGGTGCTTGCGCCAAAATCATAAGCTGTGGATGAAATTTGGCTCAATAAAGCTAGACAAATATTTTTCTCACACATTTTCAGAATCTCGTTGCGCCAATTTTCACCGGTCATGCGCCAATGGCGCGCCATACCGCCCCTCACCAATATTCATGAATCCATGATGCTGATTCATGGGTCAATTGAGGTCATGACAACGCTGTTTCCCTGGGGAATTCGTTTTGTCTACCAAAGCATCACCCATTATGATAGATCACATTAAAGTAAAGCACAATTTAAAATAAATTTCTAAATGGTAGAAAACTCATGGCTATATCTGAGGCTGTGGGATCTCTTAAATACAGGGATCCAGTACAAATTGAAATTTCTCCAACAGTGGTCTTATATTTAAGTTATTGCTGGTAAATTCTTCTGCTTTTTCCATACCAATGCTTTGATATTGACATGCTTCTATTGCAGGGCCCGCCTGGTGAGAAGGGAGACAGAGGAGACCCAGGAACCACAGTGAGTAACATTATCAGTTGATTTATACAAAATCAACCTTTTTCTTCTTCCTAAGACCCCAGGGGAGGGGGTTCCTGTAATTGAGACATGTATAATGTCATGTGTGTTCGTCTAATTTGTGATAAGTATCTAAAATGAAAAGGTTACTCTAGTGGTTATCAATCCTAAATTGGAGATTTTACTGTTTGCAGTTTGTTTTGTTTTGTTTTTTAGTTCCCTTATTGTGTCAGATTCCTTTTATCCGTTTGCGGTGTGGTTGTAGTGCGTTTTGCACTGTGAGGCTACTGGTAGTGGTATTATTTAAAGCACACGATTGAATGAAGCTGAATGGTATCAGGTTGAAGCTTTAAATTTACAACTACCAGTACCCTTACAGTGCAAAAGGCACCGCAACTGCACCACAAACAGATAAAAGGAATCTTGACCTTTATACCCGTATTTACATAAAAACTCTGAAAAGACCTAATCACTTGTTTAGTGGCTCAAGTACTGTAAAAATCTCCTAATTAAATTATTTTGTGGATGCTCATGATAAACATGACACCAACAAAAGGACTCTTCATTACATGTTCCTTGCCTTAAACTTTTGTACCACTGATTTTGACATTTTACTGGTAATAAATCATCCAATATTTAGCCCACCCACTACTATGTGGTCTACTTTGAGGGTTGTGAAGGACACAATGATACCATCAAGGCATATTCCTGTCCTTCAAGGCATGACAAATGGTAACTTAGTGGGTTGTGGACTAAATATTGGATGATTTATTACCGGTGAAATGTCAAAATCAACCGTACAAAAGTTTAAGGCAAGTAACGTGTAATGGTTATCAAAACACCCCTAACCCCTATGACAAATTTTCAACTTTTATTTTATTTTTGATGTCCTGTTTGCAGTAACGCATACCATGCCAAACTGTTAAAAAACAAATTACGCATTTTTGTGGACGCTCATGATATACAAGTCTCAATTACACAAAAGTCCCTGAGCCCAGATGGGATTAGATATCATATCGAGCTTATTTTAGGTCATGTGGCATGGTGGATCTTAGATTTTATTTTTATACCATTATATAGTTATTCTCTTCTTAACTAAGCATGATGTTCATTTGTTAAAGTTATCAAAGTTTTGTCACAGTAGATATGCATGGATGTGTTCCTTTTGTGTAATAAAACCATATATCTATTTATCATGATGCTCAGATTCCCCCTATAGGAATCACACCCGAAATACCCGATACCGGCCTGGAATACCCAACATCTCAGTTCTTTTCCAATTTTATCAGGTGTAAAACAAAGTGACAAAATCGGTATTCAGTATTGAAGTGATTATGTAACCCAGCTAGTTACTGGATCACGCACATCACCTGGCAACAGTTAGTGCAATACTTTTGTGTGCTGATCAGTTCGATCATAGTTCCAAACCAGAAAGCGTGATCCAGTTATCTGGGTGATAATCGGATTGCACGTAACAGATATGACAAAAGATGAAACGGCTTAACAGTTGTTATCATGTAACTATTATGCCAAGAAGGAAACTTATCTCATTCTAAAGGAGCTTTAGGATATGCGCACCATGTACGGGATAAATGTACATAATGCAAACATACAAAATTCTAAAAAAGCAATATTTGTTGTATTTTGATAAGTATGCAGATATCTTTTTTATTCTAAGATAGAACATTACTTCACAATGTGGTTCAATGGAAATATTAGCTCATTTATTTTTTTACAAAAAAAACGTAATTTGTAATTACAGTAAATTGAGTGCAGAATTTCATAATTTTCCAACTTTTCATTGGTAGAAACTGACACGTTTGCTCCCCCATAGATCTTTTTTATATCATGAAAACATGCCTGAAATTAAGGCACAGCAGTTAGTGATTTCACGGCTTTGATATAACTCCCAATAACGACCTCAATAATTGCATTTAGGGCAATACTGGAAAAATCCTATCAAGTAGCTCAGTGCTGCTTGTCTAGCAAACAGTTGACAAGAGCGTGTTGCATTTTTGAATGTCAAGTGCATGATACCATTTAATAGTTTTATATCAATATTCATCATGTTTTTGTTTGCAACTATCACTATTTACATAACTAATTCTAAAGAACATTTGCTTTCTTACTTTTATCCTGCATATTTAACACTGTACCATTTTTCATTTGGAAGTAGAGTAACAGAGGTCTGCATGGAAATCATAACTTCATGCACTCTTTCACTAGATCATTCACTCTCTTGGCTTCAAATCCCAAACAATTTTGATAATTTAGTAGTTGGAGCTATTGGTATTTTGTTTTCAGAATCTGTTTGCTGTTCATATGATTCTTTCCCTCACTGTCTCATTCCACAATTATCATTCACTTTCATTCTTTTCTTTCTTTCCATTTGCATTTTGATTCTCATACCTTTTCTGCACCTCACTCACACACCCTTTTATACTGAACCATGCTTGACGTGAACACATTGCTGTGGCACCTCGTTCATCCTGATACTTTGTTCACCCCTTTTTTCACCACTGATAAAATTGTCTGTATTTCCCTGACTCTGTTTCTTCGATCTAACTCCTTTTTATATAATCATAAAATATGCCATATGTGACCCTATACCTTCCCAAATTTTCCCCTTGCCCTCTGGTGAATTATTCTCTCCTCACCATTCCCCACCACATTTGGGTTTACCCTATCCCCTGGCCCTATCCTTAACTGATTATGTATAGGGGGAGATGGGCTTGCCTGGAGCTCCCGGACAGAAAGGTATTATGGGAAGGCGAGGACGGAGAGGCAGGCGGGTATGTTCAAATTATAGATCTTCTAAATTACGCAAATCCCCAAATATTTGAAACATACAACCAGTTCATATCAAAATATTTCATACTTTAGCATACTTTTCATTTTATGTGTCCCTTCTTTCTTTCCATAAATACATTTTCTTTCAGTCCATTTTCCATTGTAGTAGTTTTCATGACATTTCACTACTAATGATACTCAAGATTTCTTTTAATTTTTTTAACGATTGTCGTGTTTAGTAAATCAAACTAACAATTCTCTTTTCTTCTTGTCACTTGTGTTAACATTCATGGAACAACCAAATTTACAAAGGATAATGCTGTAGTTTATAAATCCTCATTCATAACTATGAATATTTGATTTTGTTCAAAGACAGCATGTAGATGATGTTGTGAATTAAGTCTTCTCCTTCAGTAACAATGTACAACTACATGCTAAAAACTTGTGAGACTTGCTCTCAACATTGATTGCTATGATCTTTATCAAGTGTGCCTTTTGCTTACCAGGGTCCAGCAGGTACAGATGGTCTACCCGGTTTAAGCGGTCCAGAGGGCCCACCCGGCCCACAAGGTATCATAGGAGAGAAAGGAGACAGGGGACACATAGGATTACCAGGTGCACAGGTAAGAAAGATGAGCCATAACACTCATAACACCGTCCAGCAGGGACAGATCACCGCTGTTAGCGCCGCCGCAAACGGGTGCATTTAGTTTCCACTACAAAACCCCGCGAGGGCGTGTAACCAGTCTAAGGTCAAGGTCAACGTGGCGGGAATATCAACAAAATAAACAACTGATGGTAGTGCACAAAAACCTTCCTAAAATCGTTAATTTTGCATTATTTCGTCTGAATCTTTGGAAATATTTAAAAAAGATCAAAGGTAATCGTATTTTATATTTGGATTTTTGCTGGCTGTTGTGGATTTTTAAAAATGATTGGTCGCATTTTCGCCGAATTCGCCGTGTATTTGCCGACTATTTGATCAAAAAAACTCCCGAAATGTCGTCAAAATT
>JXSR01S013144.1:45257-58261 GCA_000969725.1 Ophiothrix spiculata
AAAAGTACACCATTCTGCGATGCACACAGTTGTGAGTTGTATACATCTTTAGTATATACTTGTTAGATATTACACCTAAGGCCAAAAAAATTTGTTTGGTTGTCCTCCACAACTTTTTTAAGCAAGTGCAGGTGGGCAGAATTTTTTTTTTCCAAATGTAAGTCAAAGCTACACCAAATTATGGCCTCTATAAAGATGCAAATAAGTCTACTGTATGGAAAAATCTCTTTATACAAGTTTTATAACAGTATTAAAATGTAAACAAAATGAAAACAACAACTTAAAAAATATTTTCAAAAGTTCAAAATTCTAAAAGAAGAAACAACTTTTTTGAAATTCTGAAAATTAGGCGCGGTACTTTTTTCCAGTTTCGAAAAAATAGGGGCGAGCGGTGGAGGACAGCCAAACAACTTTTTTTCCCTTTTTTTTTTGGGGGGGGGGGCTAATTGTAAAAACTTGTTGATGCTTTGCTAATGCTAATCCTGCTAAATAAAGCTACATGTGCTTTTTCTGCTTCACAGGGTCCACCAGGCGTCAATGGGTCCAAAGGAGAAAAGGGGGATATGGTTAGTAGCATAACAAATCTGATCCAGAAACTCAAGTCTTCATCTGAAATGAATTCATAAATCATAAAACGTAAACAAGTATGTTCTTTCACTTAATAAATATGCGCAGTTACTCCCAAATTGTTTCTTTTCAAAAGCGCTTTTAAGTAAAGTGGTTTGCTCATGATTACAGCACCAAGTCCATGACTACCAAATGGTGCCAAGTTGCAAACCAGTAATGCTAACTAAGACTGCTGTATCCACATCATTTGAAAATTGATAACAAAATATTTCCTTTTTTTGATTAAGTTTGAAATTTGTTGGAATAATTCTGTAAAAGCAATAGTTATTTTTTTTTTCATATATTGATCTGCAGAATTAAGATATCATATAAATACCCATATTCTTTGCCTTGAATATAACTCAATCAACCTGCTATCCAAGGGTTTAGCCAGAGAGCCGTCCAACCGTCATTTGGACGGCTGATCACGAAAATGGACGCCCTGTAAAATGCAAAGGCCGTCCCGTCCATTAAGGCATCCAAAAATGCGTTTTACGATATGAAATTCAATGTTGAATGTTAGAATTTATCTTCAATAATCATCATCATCACCACAAAATCTGATCAATTTATGTACTTTGTGGACTTCAAAATGGGCTTTATACAGCGTTATGTCTCCGTTCGTTTGCCAAAAGGTTGCCATTTTGGTATTACTTAATCATCGTCGTCTTTGTCAAGTATGAATATTAATCATGCTGACGCCACCTGTTCGTTTGGATGCCCTACTTTAAAATCCTGGCTAAACCCTTGCTGCTATGACATATTGCATTACCTGCTTGCTGCTAATGCTGCTACTTTGCAATGCTTTGCTTTATTCACAGGGAGAACAGTTTGATGGCAGTGGAATGTTTGAATTATTTGAACCAGTGAGTTATAACATCAATGTTCTTCATTGTTTTTTCACTAATAGAAGTTAAATTGTTGGTTCAATCCATTTATAAAAATGTGGATTATATCATGTTACATGTATCATCTGTATCTAATAAAAATGTTACTAATTATGCTGCGAAAGTATCAATGATTGTCTGATTTATAACTGGCAAATGTTCACATTTGAACATTTGTGTTATTGACTTGTTTTTCAACATTTGTTAGGCCACATAAAGATAATTGTTTGGTTTTTGTCCAGATGATTTTGATGGATTGATGATAAAGGGATGATCCCATACTGTAAAATTAGCATTGATAGAAGTTTTGATAATTCCAACACTGCTCAAGGAAAAGAGGAGGATTTAATTTTTGCCTAAAATATGTTAAAAAAATCTTACAAAAATTCTTAGAAATTGAGGAGGAAACATGAGAATCAAACAATCAATTTTATCTGGTGGTATAAACTATGTGCTTTAATGAGAAAGCTGTCATGGCCGTAAATTGACTTCACTCAGATCAGTAAGGGCCAAAACATAGTTGGCTTTCAAACAAAATAATCACTACCAAATATTTGGTCTTGACGTCAAAATGATGATTGACTTCAAATAAAATAACTCCAACACCGAGTTGAGACCAAATAAAATTTCGCGCTTAATTGCACATGTGTTGAATTGCCATATAGATTGCCTCAAATGTTTGTTACCCATTCATACTTTAAATTCGATCACAAATACTTGGTGACGTCACAACCAAATGTTTGGTAGCGAAAATTTTGTTTGAAGGCCAACTATGTTTTGACCCTATCTTTAAATTACATATCTAAATTAATTCCAAATCAAATTTAAAAACAACAATTCTTCCCTCTAGTATAAAAGGTCTGAGCAAATTTGAAGGTTCATATTAATATAATTGCCCTCAGCATGATAAAGAGAAATACAAGAAAATAATATTTTTTTAATGATATAGGTATATGGGGAAGCGGGTTGGCGCAGTGGTAGTTTCCTCGCCTTGCACCAATGAGGTCCCGGGTTCGAGCTCCGCGCTCGGTGCTTTATGTGCATTTGGTTTTCAGTCCATGCTTGCTTCCGCAGGATTTTCTCCGGGTCCTCCGGTTTTACTCCTGAATATTAAAGAAAGATCTAGGACCCCAATGGAAATAAGCTTCATCAGAGGCTTTCTTGGGTTATCCTTGGCTATCAGCCTAAAGAACTCTTTCTTTCTTTTCTTGTCTAGTTGTAAAACATTCTGGATTTAGGCCTGGTTTGTGATTTTAACATGATTTTGACTTGTGTAAGGACACCAATCAATGTATTATACTAAAAAAATACTTTCTTTGCTGATGTCACTCATATTTTTTCCTATCCAACTTCTCCCCTAAAGGTAGACCATGTAAGATTTAAATATCAAATCTTATTAAACATGTGGAACTTACTCGATTCATCTTATGTCATTCGCTCTGATATGATTTTTAAGTTTGTATGTTTTCCCACATGAATTGAAACCTAATGGCTTGTCTGGTTGATTTTGAACAGGTACCAGGCCCAGCTGGACCCCCAGGACCAATGGTGAGTAAGAGGATCATATGGTTTATCTTTTTTTCCCAGATTCTGAGTATTAATATTTTTAATATACTGTGTATAGATATTTCAAAAGAACCTCTGAAAGATGGTGTAATAATCAATTTAATGAACTTTATAAAAAGCTGGTACGTCATTTTTATTGTATAAAATATGGATGTTGTTGTTTACATCAGCATCAAAGAAGATTGTATTTAGCAAACTACAAATCTGCCGTTTTTTGGTAGAATCTTCTTCAAATAATAGTATTTTCCTTATCTTGCTGCCCTATCTTGCTCTTCCGAATCACTTTTATTGCATTCACTTTTTTTTTTGATTTCTCTACAGGGCCCACCAGGAAAAATAGGAGTGCAGGGACCACCTGGCTTACAGGGAGCAAGAGGATATAATGCAACACCAGGTCTTCCAGTAAGTTATCATTCTAGTTTTATCTCTGCAGGAAAAATACCAAAATGTATAAGCCCCCCCCCCCAAAAAAAAAAAAAAATAAATAAATAAATAAAAACTCTGTCTCAGGTTCCTTAGGCCCAAAACCCCAGCGCCACGCGTTTCCCCCCCCCCCCCTTTAGTCAAAAAGTCTATGCGCTTCGCGGAAAAATATTTTATTTTGTTTTTAGGTCACTATTTTTTTTTCGGCGAAGCGGCCAATTTTTCTCCTTCTTTTTTTTTAAAACTTTCTACGTTAGAAAAAAATTAAAAAGCAAAAAAAATTCCTGAAAATCTAAAAAAAAAAAAGAAGAAAGAAATGCGGTAAAATTTGAAAACCTGAGACAGTTCTTTTTTTTTTCCCTACATGTACTATGTAAGAAGCCAGGAATTGAAATGCTGTTGTTGTGTTTTTAAGGTATAATATCTTTTGCGCTGTAATTTTGTGTGTATTTCAATTCAGTCCTGAAACAGTTTTGGTCGGTAACAAAGCTATATGGTGGGTCCAAATGGTGTGGACAAAGATAAAATCTTTGTAAATCTCTGTGGTATCATGTTTTCAACATTAATATTCAAAATTTAAATTTTCAAACAGTGACAATGCAGAGATTATTGAATTCAACAAAATGCCAGCACAGCAGAGATTCTGAAAGCATTTGATAAGTCTTCTAGGAACTTTGACAATAGTAATAGTTTGTATGTTCAATTTATGTTGTCATTTACAGGGTACTCCAGGGGCGATGGGTCCTTCAGGTACACCAGGCTTACCAGGAATGAAAGGAGAACGAGGAGACGGAGGATTAAATGGAACCCATGGCACACCCGTATGTTATAACTTGGTTTACTGTAGTTGACATAGTGCATGCGACACATTCAAACTCAAAGATTGTCACTAAGATTCAGTTCTCATCATTAACATCATGTTTCATGTAAAAGTCTTTTGGAAGATGTATGGAGTCTAACATAATTCTTTCTCAAGCTCTGGAATCTTCTCAAATGCTCACCATTTCTTACATGTGGATAGGTTTTCTTACATTCAGCTTGTTCTTGTCTGGATCCATGGTTTAATGTATTTACAAACACCCGGAGGGGGGGGGGGGTGGTAATCAAATTCAAAAGTGACGGGCATTGTGTAGGATTTTGGTCAAAAAAGGGGGATATTCAGTGTGAGAATCCAAAAAATGCAGGCCTTTGAATGTGAAAATGGATTATAATTATAAGCTATACAATTTGCACTAAAATCCATGGTTTCAAGCAGAAATCCAGGTACTGAAATAAAGATATTTGTATTTCCGTTTGTGTTTAGGCCAGAGTGTGAGGAAGACAAGAATAAGAGATATTAGGCCCAGAACAGAAAATAGGGGGTCATTAAGTGTAAGACTTTGAAAAAATAAGGCATTGGGTGTAGAAGGTGTGAAAAAATGGAGTCATTGGGTCTGCAGTCGATATCTACCAATTTATGGGAGTGCCCCCCAGGGTGTTTACTATGGGATAACAACATTGTGGTAAAGTAAATGGGTTGTAAGCATGATGTCCGCATATGCAAGCGATTAGTATTTGTGATTTCATGAGGTTGAAAGGCCAATTCATATCATATTTGTTAAACATACATGTATAATAGATCATTATCTCATGTCTCATATCTTTATTTCCATCTAAAACAATACATAAAAATCTTGAAAATGAAGGTTTAAAATGTGTACTTTCACATTTATCGTAATAGTTTAGGCATTTAAATATACATTTAGAATTGTGACATCATACATTGAATGTTGCTCATGTAGCCATTGGTGGTTGTATTGTATCGTTATTGTGTGGTTGATCTGTAGGGTTTCCGAGGGCCTATGGGCTATCCTGGTGTCGCTGGTTTGAAAGGAGAACAAGGCAATGACGGAATACCAGGATTACCTGTACGTGTTACCATGGTAACCAGTTACTAACACTTGCATCTTGTCCTCTTAACACATTGTAGTTGCATTTGTTGCCGAGTAGCAGAAAATGGGAGCAATTTTGAAAATTATTTGGAAATATCATTTTGTTGAAAAAATTAAGTTTTAATGATATTTGATATGTAATTATTGTAATATGCAGTCCAAAGTATAAAATAAAACATGTAGTACTGTCACGAATGTATAGGTTAGTTCAGTGTATAGACCTGACGGGGAAGTCCTCTTTTGGTCTATGCGCTGCAAACTCACTTTGGGTGCGGGAGATCCCGGGTTCGAGTCCCAGCTGGGTCGTATGGAAAAAATCCCACCGCTGCCACCAAATTGTAACGGGCCGAACGTAACCCACCCACTTTACTCTACTGTAATAATCACGAAGCATACCAGCGCTTAATAAATTCCAAATTTTTTCATACGACCCAGCCGGGACTCGAACCCGGGACCTCCCGCACCCGAAGCGAATTCGCAGCGCATAGACCAAAAGAGGACTTCCCCGCCAGGTCTATACACTGAACGAACCTATACATTCGTGACAGTACATCCATAAGAGATTCCCAAAATCTAGCTATACCTTGTTTATAGGGGTGTCAAAATAATTTGTAAATGTATCAACTATTTTGTTAATTCCTAGGAAGTTTTTTTTAACCTTTAAAATCTTGTCTCCAGTCATGTTGTAGTGTAATAACAACTAACTCTCATCTTTCTACCTCTATTCTCTAAATCAAACAAAGGAATTCATTGAGTAAGTCACTCATTTCTAACATCAGTTCATTCTTCACATTTGTTTTCCTATCCAGCTCTGCTGTTAACACCTTCAGTGCTTGCAATGGCCAACTATTCCATACCACAACATTTTTTCTCATGGTTCTCCACCGTTATCGGTTATTTGTTTTGCCCCTTTTTCTATATCCTTAAACAGGTGTGTTTCCTATCTCATGTTAACAAAACCCTATCTTTAACACCAATTTCTTTACCTCAAGTTGTGATCATTTTTATTCAATTTTTTTCATTTTATACCTAATTTTTACTGTTCATCATATACTATTTTCTGCGATCTCAATCATGTTGTTTTTCCTAACCAACACAGCACTTTTATCAAAGTAGAGCATTTCAGATCTGGCCTTTGTTCTCTCCACACAAAAGTTGTAAACATGTGTTTTAAACAGTAAGGCCCGTATTCCAGAAAGGTGTTTAGCTAAATCAAGGTTTTATTTCTCGTCAACAGCACGACTCATTGAACTATTCTGCTTAAAAGCTGCAATGATGCGTATCATTCCTGGACAGTTGATGCTCAGTTAAACAATGGTTTAGCTAAACATCTTTCTGGAATACGGGCCTAAGCCTTTAATTTTATCAATATTGTATCCCAAAAGGAAGGGTAAATTTTTTTTTTGAAAATTATATGGTTTGGTTTTCTTTTTCAAAAATGAAGAATTCACTTGGTTGCTTACTTTTGTGTAGGGGGATGGAGTTTCATGTCTCTGGCTATTCAAAGTTCTTACGCTTTTATTCACATTTTCTAATGGCAGCAAGGTGTAAATAATGGTATAAAATTGGATCAATTGAGCCCATATTTATTGGTCGAGCTATGAGTTGCAAAAATATTGGGCGAAGACGTAGTCGAGCCCAATATTTTAAAACTCATAGCGAGACCAATAAATATCGGGCGTAAATCATCCAATTTTATCATTATCATGTTTTGGATAATGTGTAAACATTGACATTTGCTATTGATGTCTGTTCTTCCCATAGATTTACAGGGGAGATACCGGACTTATACGGGACCATGTAATGGTGTCATCAGCCAAGGAGCTCAAATTGGGGGTATTCTGGTCCAAATTCAACCCCGAGTAACGGAATTGGGTTGCGCATAAAGAGAAACCGTGCAACGTATACTTTACGGGAATGATATGCCGACCTTCATGCAAGACGTTAGTGCATGTTTCCAATATTCGTGCATTATGACAAGATGCGTTGCATCATCGGCAAAAACTTGAATACCACCAATTTTGTCTCCATACCGGAATTAAAATGGCAGCGAGTCTTGTATCTTCCCTGTAAATGGTTCTTCCAATGTTTTTTTTTTTATATCTCAAAAGTCAGTTCATGCAAAAGTACGATGTTGTTTGATAAACTTTTGCTAGCTGCACTTTATGGTGAAATATTTTATAGCTCTTGCCTGTCATTTAATCATCTGTGAAATGTGAATGTTTATTTCGTAATTTGGTTGTTTGATTGAATGTTAGTGATGTTTTATTTACTTTGCAAATTATATAGTTTGAATATTTTCTATATGCTTATTTATTACCACACAGGAATTTAATGTTGCTCCTTTTAATTTAAAAAAAAATTGAGGAATCAGGCTTACTGAGTGTGCATCACCCACATGTCAAGCTTTCACCACTGCAGCCTTGGTTCGATTCCCGTTCGGACCTAGGATGTACCAGGTGTCCCAAAAAATGGTTACATGTAGAAAAATGACCGTGTGCAAAAACTATTGTAGTTTGAGAAACGAAATTTTGCACATATTATATTACAACCCTCTTCTAGATACTCGTAAAATTTTGATTTCACAGCTGTATTATTGTTTGAGTTATCAACAAAAATAGATACCTATGTCAGAAACGTATTTTTTCCAAATTCAACAAAATCGTAAGCATGTTCATTTGATGTAATTTTAACCCTCGTCCAACCCTATGTGAACTTGAAATTGACAGGCCCAGAGTTATATTGCTTTATATCATAATAGGGTAGGGTCTCTTTTTTCTATTGATACCAAAATTATGAAAATCTGATAAGCTGTTGCGTAATTATGACGTCATAAATTACTTAGGTCGAAAATTATGTTGAAACTTGATTTGAGGGCAAAAAATGGCCACCAATTCAAAATTTTGCTGTTTGTATAAGTAGCGGATTTTTATCGAACTTTTGCTAATAATAAAAGAAAATTGTAATTTAAGCATGTCTTGTAAGTTTAAGCGTCATAACATGCAGATCTTATTTAAAATTTACACCATTTAGAAGAATTAGTGTTACCCGTGAAAACTTGAATACGCTTATTGCAGTATTCTTCAACTTTCGCGCCACAATTTGATTGACAGGTTCAATATAAACAACTTATTCTGGAATGCATGGAATGTGGGGTATCACTAATTTGCATAATAGATATACTGGAAGATAGTTCAATTGTTATTAATTGAAAATTGTACCAAATTTGGTTTAATATAAAATCTGATTCTATACGCGGATCGGTTAAAAAAAAGGGATAACATCTAACGTGTATCTTATTATTTTGTTAAATTTTGAAAAAATGCGTTTCTGACATAGGTGTTTATTTTTGTCGATAACTCAAAAAATAAAAATGATGTAACATCAAAATTTCACGAGTACCTAGAAAAGGGTAGTGATATAATTTGTGCAAAGTTTCGCATCTCCAAGTACTATAGTTTTTGTACAAGATTGTTTTTCTACATGTAACCATTTTTTGGGACACCTGGTAAGTGAATTTGGTTGTCGATCCAAACTAGTCCTTGCAGGTTTTCTCTGAGCACTTCCGTTTCCTCCTGCATCTAAAATCAAAAATTCTTTCCCAGATTCTGTCTTTCACACCATGGAGGCATCCCTTGAATTTAATGCATGCCCTATTGGGATTAGCCTGGCTTAAATTTGCCAAATGCTGTAAATAAATCAATAAACTTTAATAGACAATTGAACCATTATGTGAAAGAGATGTGCACAGTTTTTAACTTGATGAAGCAAGGCCTAATCTTGACAGTGTAAAAAAGCACAACAGTGAACATTGACTTCATATGCTTAATGTCAACAATTATTGTTTATGTTTTCTAGGGTGTGAAAGGTGAAAGGGGAGACTCTGGCTTTGACGGAGCAAAAGGCGAAAGGGTAGGTCTTAGAATATGTGCATTTTTTAGTATGTGCAAATATGTACAATTCTGAATGCTGTTTGCTTTAAAACAGTATTATACAATTTGGTTCAAAAATAAATTTGACTTGAAACAATATGAAGTGAAGAATCATGGCTAATTAAAGACATCCATATGCTTAGTTTCCATGAACTTGTTTCCTCATGATAGAAAATGTACCAAATGCTCATATGTACTTTTCTGTACTTGTTGAATTAAATTCCGGATCTCAAATTAAATCAATACATAGCCATAACAGAAAAAGTGATTAACCAAATTGTTTGGAGGTTATCAATATCTAATGAAATTGAACCCAGTCAGTCAAAAAATCAAGAAAGTCATGGGTGATATGGGATGCAATGTTGGTAGGATCATATTGCTCCAATATGTCATGATGAACTCTTGGTTAGATGTTCTTGTTAGATTTAAAACACCTTCCAAACTTAAATGAGCAAATACAACTATAGATATAAATACCCTGTAACCTCGATCATAAGAACATGTTACCTTGATCATAAGAACACATTCAAATCCAGACATGGCAAAAATATTTAAGTACTTGCTGATCTGGTGAATAAATTGTAACAAGTTAACAGGGCATTGGCGTAGCCAGGGGATGCGGAAAGGTCGCGTGCACCCCAGGGGTCTGCACCAAAAAAAAAATGGGATACAGAAAAAAGAAATAAAACAATGGGAAAACAACTAAAAAAAAGGGTGCATTAGTCCTAATTACTACTAATAATACATTTGGTGACCCGTCCGATATAGGTAGGTGCCCCTAGCGAACCCTGTACCTGTCGCCATTTTGGACTAGGATTATTGCGCACCCCGGGGGTATGCAATCCTGGCTATGCACCTGCAGGAGGACCATTGTAATCTTTCACCACATCAGGATTTGAAGTGGAGCTGAGGGAGTTCTTATGATCAAGATTATAGGATAGTGGATGTGTAGTTGGTGTGATTTTGTTGTAACTAAATTTGTCTGTGTTTGTTTGTGCAGGGTGAGCCTGGCATAGTAGGGAAGCCTGGTGATTCAGGATTACCGGTAAGTACAAGCCGACAGGAATTTGATGGTGATAAATATAACAATGACAGTGTTGTGAAAGAGCTACCAGGTTATTGATATGGGCTATTGCTCTATCAAACCAATTACAAATATCAAAATTGACTCATATCTATAAATCTAATTTAGTTGGCAACTTACAAATTGTTCACCTGCCAACAATGGTTAAGAGACAAGAGATGGTAGAATTTGAGCTTATACACATTGTGCTCCAAGGTCTATAGTCTAGCTCTTTTTAATTATTTAAATTTATTTAGAATTATTTATCCTAGGTTTATAGTGTAACTCTCTTTTTATTCTTGGATTATTTCAGGGAAGGCATGGACACCCTGGAGTCAAAGGAGACAGGGTAAGCAACACATGCACCTGCAGAAAATTGAATACCAGAATGCAAAACCGACCCAAGTCCACTTTTTTCAAAAATGAGATATACACAGGAGAGACTTTCTTAAAACTAGGGCTATCATGTGCTTGAAGGACTAAAATGAATCCGCACCACAAGTGCCCCCAAACGTCCTTTATATATTCAAAAGTTGTCAAAATCCATGGACTTGGGTTAGTTTTGCATACATATATGTTATTTTATTAAATGTATCATAAAACCATGTTCCATAATATTTTATGCTTTCTGACAATGTCCCTAAAATACTTTATAACTTAGCTGGCAACAAGAAAATAGTGTTCAAAATGTTGCTGCTAACCCTTAAAAGTACCTTGATATTGGAGTGGATTTCAAGACTCATGTAATAATGCACATTTGTTACAGCTCAGTTTGACAAGAACATACCGTCATGTGAGTTCAAGAAAGTCGTATCTGCAATGGCTGCCCTAAGTTATATTTATTTTATTCCTTGTCACAAGAATGTGAAGAATCTCTTAAAATTTCACTGTCTTATGTCAGTGGTTCTTGAAATGGTTCTTCAGGTGACAATCATTTCAAGAACCACTGACCCAAGACTGGAACTTTTACAGTGTGCAATCCAAATTAATGATAAAATGCAGCTATTGCAGATACAACTTTCTTGCACTCACATGACGAATTACATCACTGTAAGAAGCAAGTTATTCTGCATTTCATCACTACAACATCACTTGTTCAACGACTCACTGTATCTCCTTATACAGGAGTGTACCGTTGTTGATTAGTGATGAATCCACAGTTGATATTCAAATTAGCATGTCACACACGGCACAGTGTTTACTGAAGTGCGTTTATGCAGTACACATAAATCGGCACATGCTCATCGCGCCCGTCAGGTACTTATATATAGTACTTGCAAAAGCCTGGTGCTTGGGAAAAAATGAAAATGTCGCGCAAACATTCACAAACTAGCACTTTGCTTCAGATTATACTAAATATTTTTTATGAAGATGAGTAGGCGTAACTGTTAAATTTAATTCATACATTTTCAGGAAGGTTTTCATTGTTGAAAGGTATTCAAACACGCCACAGAGTTGTTCATCGTGAATCAACAACTCTGCATCGAATGTGTCTGCATGTTTAAATCACGCTCAGGTGGCTATGCATGGATGCATCGTTGTTGATTTGCGATGAACAAATCTGTGGCATGTCCTAATTATACAGTCTTTCAAATGTCAACTCTGCGTATCGAGCGATGTTGCAGTGATGAAATTGCTGGACTCTGAACGCACCATTATATGAAACAAATATGGAACAAGGATTTCAGATAGCCAAATTCTGAATATATATTTACTTAATTTATCTTTCAAACGATTTCAGTGATAATGAGTGTGTATCTCCATTTTTTCTGTAGGGTGACAGAGGCTTGTCAGGGTCACCGGGGCTGCAAGGAACGCCAGGCAAACCAGGACCAAAGGTAGGCAGGGTTTTGTTTGAGTAAAATTTAGTTTTATTTGGCATTTTAACAAAAATAATACAAAAACATACACAAGGCAATTCAGAAAGTCTGGATCACACTATGATGATCAACATAAGGTTACAAATGATGTAAATAAAATTAAAAAAACCTATTGACTCTAAACATTCGTCATCCTATGTCACCCTCCGCAGGCCAACATCACATCAGTTGTTGCAATTTGGTTCATTGCAGTTGAGATTCCGTCAGTGGTTTTTGACATAAAACTGGACAATGCCTACAAATAAAAGAAAATCACATCTTACTGTTGTTTGTCATCCCTCTAGCCCGAGAACAGTGTGAGCCAGCTTTATAGAGTAACAATTAACAGTAATTCCAAAATGGCCAAAATATTGAAAATCAGGATGGTTGAAAACAATTAACACCGGCCCAAATGCAGACTTATTTCCAATGAGGAGATTAATGTTGTGTCTACCGTAGTGGAGTTGGCATAAAGTAGGCTTAATCTGTTCAAAGATTAAACAGTTTATCCAGTTTTGATTTTCTGTGTGAAGAATCTTTAAACATAATGGGCCTACTGAGCATGTAAAAAAGAAATCAAGTTGTATCTTTACGATCGGTTGAGTCACACATTCTGACAAATGTTATCAGAAACGAATAATAATAATAACGAACAGAATACTGTCTACTATGAACAGAATCCTATTTGATTTCTTGTGCTGATCGCATTCACTTTGTAAAATTGATGACTTAGTGGA